>OZ038480.1:78969037-78989037 GCA_964036315.1 Acanthosepion esculentum
ATAGATAAAGAGCAACACTAGAAGATATGGTGATTGAAAGAATCAGCACACAGCCTAGGATCTAATAACCTTATCAGTAGGCCTAGTATAGGAATAAACACCATATGGGAGCCTAAGACTAAAAAAATACATCACCAAATTATACTTCTTCTTCTATATGCCATGTCTCTTCAGGATGTTGGCAAGCATTGCTCTGTACAATTTCCTGACTTTTGTAGCTCTTAATAAATTATGTCTTTTTGTTTTTTCTCCTGAACCTTGTTCCATCTCTCAGTTTGCTAGATAAGTCATGCATAAAATACTAGTTCAGTTGAACAGGCTGACACTTGGTCCAGTAGATAAAAGCATTGGTTTAGCAAATCAAATTACTTGGCAGGTGTAAGTTCAGTTCTTGTTAGTGAAAAAAAATCATATACTCTGGCTCAAATGACATCACAAGGATTAATTAACTAGACAGAATGAATTTTTACTAGATATCTTCCAGTATGGGTAGTGAAATAAGAACAATCTACTGTGATGGATTGAATAAAGTATACAGTTTAATATTCCTGGAAGGCTAACTCAAGAAAACTTGAAGGTACAATAGCCAATATGTTGTGCTGATGACAATGAACATGTGATATTAATCTGAGCAAATAATAATTCCTCATCTCAAAAATTCAAACAAATGCCAACAGTCAAATATGTAAAGAAAAATAAGGTAATTCATGAAGATTAAATCTCAAGGTCAGTAAACAATTATAATTTGTCTATTCATAGAATAAAAAATTTACCAAGAAATGTAAATGATGAATTTGGAAATACTCTTAAGCCTTGAAATCATTCTTATCTATTTGCACCTCAGATATATATTTCATCTTTCAGTGAACTCTGAATATATGATTGACTGATAAAAATTGTCAAAGAGTGTGTGTTTAAAAAGATTGATTTGGACTTTGCTAACCAGACACTTCTCCATAGCTAAGTAGTATAACATGTCAGATCAAACGTTGGTTCCACATGGGACACAGGTTCAATTCCTTTTGGAGAATGCATATTTTCTATGAAATTACTCAAAATTCAGGTCGTAAATGTAATTAATACTGTTTAATTAAAAAACAGAGCATTTACCTAAATAAATTGTATCTATTAAAATAATGTATAAACAGAAAATATATTAATAATTGTCATTATATATATATATATATATATATATATATATATATATATATATATATATGTAAGCAAATATGTGGATGTAGATCCGACGGTATGATGAAAATGTGGAAAAGACAAAGCAAAATCCAAATATGTGAGTTTACTGTTTTTTATTTTTACAAATATATTCGGATTTTGCTTTGTCTTTTCCACATTTTCATCATATATATATATATATATATATATATATATATATATATATATATATATTTATACACTCACTCACATTTTTTTCCTTACCGGTAGCATAATTTTGAGTTTTATGTATAATGTAATCATCAGGTACTGATATATATATATGTATATATATATGTATATATATATATATATATATATATATATATATATATATATACATATATATACATATATATATATATATATATATATATATATATATATATATATTTTTAAGAAAAACAGACCACTTTAAGGCTCCATGTAATAATTTATTTCACCATAGCCCTTTTAAAGGACGTTGGATCATCAGACTACACTTCCAAAAGGTGAAACGAAAAATGAAATGAACATTTACACTTTTGACAGGTAGTATTAAGTTTATGTAATTTAACAGAGAGGGTAATGAGGGGTGGTGTGAGAGACATGATCAAGTTTAGAGAGGGTTTATTTTAATATTTCTATCCATCATACTTAGTATGAGGGGAGGAGGGACCAGACATAGACCTATTTAATCGGTTAACTTAACGGAAGTGATATATTGAAAGGGAAGGGGGAGAAGAGAGAAAAAAATAAAAAGAAAGAAGGGGGAAGCAAAGAGAAAGAAGCTGTCACCAGGCTTTACTTACAGACAGGAGGGGTGGTGATTTTTAGCAATTTATGTAAAGAAAGATTTTAATGTTTGATAGTAGTTTAATTTTTAAAATCACCAAAGAAATTAATTTGATGTTTGCTAGCAATTTAAATTTTTAACTCTTTTTACAAATAATTTAGGGATTTAATATGAGTTAAATAGTATATTTAAAAACACATTCATAGAAAGTACATTAAAAAAATTATTTACAGTATAATAGTTTACTTATATTAATCTATCAATATTGTAAATGATTGTTAATGTAATATCTCTATCAGTTTGAATCTAATTCATGAATGTAAATTGTCACTATTTTTAGATGGGTAATCTTTTTTACTTAAAGTTTAGGTTTTAAATTAAGATGGAGCAATATTTGAAGGCAATATTAAAGATTTTGTTTTATCATATACATATACCACACATACACGTATGTAAATCACATATATACATACGTTCATTTACATGTGCTATTACACACATAGGCACACACACATGTATCGATATACACAGGCACCTATGTATATTCATATATCAATACTTACATATATATTTTTTCCAAATCTTTACACATATTTATATTTATATCTATTTAAATTTTTCCATAAATTTCACAGTTAATGTTTAACGTTAGGTGATGACTTTAGTGTTTAAATATCAAAACAAATATTTCTAATTTCAACATTTTACTATCAATATTGATAGTTAAGGAGTAATATATTTAAATTTAAATTAATTTATCAATTTAAAATGAAATTACCTCCAGATGACTAAAAAAAAAAAATTTCAATCTCACAATTTTAATTAGAGAATATTAAAAGAAAATAAGATAAAACATTAATAAAGGAACTTTAAGTCCTTCCCTTAGAATATTTTCCATATATATATATATATATATATATATATATATATATATATATATGAATACACAAAAAAAGATCTATAACCATAAATACCTACACCTGCATACGTATTTATATTACTATATTTTACATATATTCACACTTATTACATATATGAACTCACAAATACTTACATTTATATATACACATATCTACATACACAGACCACATGTAATCCTGTATACATGACACGATATATATATACACATATATACATATATATACACATATATACACATGCATATATACATATATATATATACAAACATGCCTACCTAAATTTATGAATACACATACACACACACACACACACACACATATATATACATATATATACACATACATACACATCTTACATATGCGCCTATAATACATATATACATCATTATATATATATATATATATATTTATATATATATACACATATACATATATATATATATACATATATACATACATATATACATACATATATATATATATATATATATATATATATATATATAGATATATATATATATATATATATATATGGGTAATGATATATAAATTTTCAATAAATTTTTATATATCAAGAACAGTTTTGAAGGAAAAGATGTATGACAAATTGAAGAAAGTTTTGGTGACACGTTTTATCTGTTGGGTCTTCAGTGGAATAGGTTTGCTTATGTTGTTGGGAATGAGAGAAACTGGGAGTTTAAAAATTTAGAATATATATATTGTTTAAAATGGTCTATATTTATAGAGGAAGGATACTCAATATTAAAGATAGTGTCTTGAGAGTACAGACAGTGTGAACATATGAATTGTAAATGATTTTATTAATATTGGAAATGAACTTATGTTTCAGAAAATAGTTTTCAAAATTAGGCTTTAAAACAATATTGTCATAAGCACACAAAAATCAAATAGTGTCTGTTATGCAGTGTTTTCCTATAAAAACACTCTCTATATCTATATATATTTATATGCTGTGAGATACATTGGTATGGCACATAACACACACATGTATATATATATTTAATTTAAAATGACTTACAAGTTAATTCTGTTAATTTTTTTTTTTTTTGCTGTGTGTTTTTTTTGTGTGTGTTCAAACTAGGGAAGTCTTTTTGGGATTTAGTGTAATTGTAATATGTTTCAGATTCCATATGCATGCACACTATAATGCGCTATGCATTTACAAAAGGTCAACTCTTTAGACTTATTAGCTACAGCAGCGTATTTGTGCATGAGCCATAATTGTTATTATTCACCAGTGGATCATTTCCTTTCAAATTCAATGTAAAAACATGGCATCTTTCTTTGGCATCTGAAAGACAGTGAAAAACATGAGTGGTTGTATACTAGAGATGTTCAGTGATTGTCTATTTGATGTTCTCCCAAATGTATGATCAGAGACTAGCATGTTTGGATATTTGGTGGTCATACGAGAGGTGTGGATAATTGTGGTGATCTTCAGTCAATCTGCTTGTTTCTGACCACCCTACTGAAAAAGTCTGCCGTGCATATTGTATAATGAGCTAACGTTCTATGTTCCATCCTGTTAGAATGAGACTGGACCAATTATTGCTAGATGCTTCAGTTAAGGCACAAACCAGTCCTGTATATGATGAGGGGATTTAAATGCTTCCCAAGTACTTCAAAGAAATATTGAGCAAAGAGATTTTTGGCAAACGTTGGTGCACTTATTGTTAAAATCATTAGATTCCTTTTTACCTTATTTAACAACAAATGTAGATTCTCTTCATTTCAAAAATAAATAATTATTTTTTTGTATATGGTAAATTTGTCCTGACACATGTGCTATTCACAAAAAATAATTTTTCCAATGAAAGAATCTTCTTTTATATGCTGTGTCCAATCAAGATGTGGACGATCATGGCCCTCCATAACCTCCTACCTTTGGCAATGGTTATCGTTTTACTATCCCTCTCAAGTTGAACAAATACATAAAAAAAAAGCTACAGTTTGCTCGTTTGTGAAGAAAATGTTGGATAATTTTTTTTTTTATGTTATAGGCTTGGGAAAGGTATATATCCACTTCTTCTCCCCCAGCTATGGGTAAATAGCAGGGCAGACCGGGTTCTATAGCCTTGGATGGCAACTGGTCTACTGCAGAAAGAAATGGCAACTTACTGTAGGAAAATATCTACCTCATCAGTCATGTAGCGAAAGATACATGATTGCCTAAGCGTGTATCATACATGGCACATAAATGAGCTGAACTATAGGGTTACAGAGTATAAAGCATAGATTGTGGGGATATGTGGGTAAGATAACAGATAAACATGCCAAGATTGTAGTGATTGGAGAAGTATCCTCTTGGGAGTCAGTTTCACAAAGCAGGGGTAGAAGCTGCTAGAGTGGCACTTACATCTCACCAGTGGGATACAAATAGAGTGAGAGTGACTCGCTACAATGTGTATGGCATGGCGGTTCTTAGCCGTTACGGTTAAAACTGGTGGATCTAAAGAATGTAGCTTATCTGAGTACTTTCCATGGAAATAGCAATAGAGCAGCAATAGGCCTGCAATGTTTTGTCTGTAAAGGGGTGAGAGGGTGGAAAATAATTTGTCACCCACAAGGACGTGGAGATGATTTTGGACTCTATCAAGATTGGAAAGAGAAGACTGAGCAGCTTCTGCGCATATATAGCACTTTCTAATAAAACATCTAGGATACTAATACTGCTATAAATTCTAATACTAAAATTACTATGAGAAGAAGAAAAAAGAGATGAAGAAAAAGGAAAAGAAAAAGGAGGAGAAGGTGAAGAAAAAGGAAGGGAAAAAGAAAATGGAGGGGAAAAAGAAAAAGAAGGAGTAGAAAAAGGAAAAGAAGAAAAACAAGAAAAAGGAGAAGAAGAAAAAGGAATTGAAAAAATGAGGAAAAGAAGAAAAAGAGAAAGAAGAAAAAGAAGAAGAAAAGGATGGTAAGAAGAAAAAGATGAAGGAGCACAAGGAAAAGAAAAAGGAGAAAAAGAAAAAGGAGCAAAAGAAGGAGAAGAAAAGGTGAAGAAGAAAAAAGAAGGAAAAGGAGAAGAAAAAAGAGAAGAAAAAAGGACAAAAATTATTTTGAAAACTGTAAAAATAAATAAAAATCTAAAGCAAAATAGACACTATTTGATTTTCGTGTGCTTATGACAATATTGTTTTAAAGCCTAATTTTGAAAACTATTTTCTGAAACATAAGTTCATTTCCAATATTAATAAAATCATTTACAATTCTTGTTATTATAAAACATGAGATGAAAATTGACCACTTTGTCTGCTCAATTCGGTTTTATCTAACTGAACCTGTAGGTTTACAAATGCATTGACTGACAAATATTGTCAAAGAAAAAAATGATCCTGCAATTAACTATTTCAGAACTTATTTCTAAATGAACAAAGTCCTTTGTACCTGCACTGTAGTCAATTTTGTTATAGGAAAGAAACAAAGCATATTTACATTAAAAGGAATTCACTCATTTTCTTTCTATTTACTTCTCAAAGATTGTATAATTGCCACCCAACGTCATGGAACGTTTCTCTTAACATTAATAGGCTTTGTTCAACTGAACATTAACACAAGAAGAACAGCAAAAGGCAATTGTTTAGATAAGTTAATGTTCTAGTAGGGCCAGTAGAAAAGACACATCAGAGCAGAAAATTATATACACACACACACACACACACACACACACACACACACACACACACACATATATATATATATATATACAAAACAAGTTTAAGTAAATGTTCCAAATACAAATATTTTAAATTTGATTACTTACATGCAAGATACATTAATACTTACTAGGATAAGCTTTCTACTTTTCAGAAGAGCTAATTCACAAACAATGTTAGTGTGTGTGAGTGATAAACTGAAAAAAATATGTTGCCGCAACACCCTAACTGATCTTGATCAGTCAGAAAATGAACTCAGAAAACAACAATCAAATGCTATTACAAGATAAGTAGAAGGTCTCTTTCTCTACACACACACACACACACACACACACACACATATAAATATATATATATATATATATATATATATATATATATATATATATATATATATATATATGAGGGTGTTTGAAGAGTAATTACATATTTCACTACTATGAATTATGAGTGAGTCAACCAACGCAGAACAATGGTTTACTGGTAGGAAATTTTGTCTAGAATTAGTTTATCATATCTCTGCTATTCAACAATGTGTTGTTATTATGCATTTTAGAATTTAAATTGAGTAAACATGCAAAGTGGGAATTTAGGTTACTTGTGAAGTTTCAGTTGAGAACCAGGCATATCTTCAGCAGTCTTTAGCCATAAACACCCACTCTTGATTTTTGCATTACATTCTTACAGGTGATGAAAAATGAGTTATGCATGCTAACAAAAAACAAAAAATGACAGTGGTTGCCACAAAATGAGAACACCAAAACCAGGATTCTCTCCACAGAAGTCCTTGCTATGAGTCTGATGGAATATGAATGGTTTCATCCGTTATGAGCTTATGGAGCAGGGAAGAACCATCACTGCAGAGACGTGTTGCTTGCAACTTATTCAGCTAAACAAACCATTACATTGAAAGTGTCCTGCTTTGGTAAACAGGAAGATGTTATTTCCCAGCCTAGGGACACACAAGGGAACACAAAGCAAACACAGAATAATCAGATGGTTAGAAAGAAAGGGTCTCCACATCTTTCATGCTCATCAGATTTTCCACGTAAAAATTTTCATTGGTTTTGATCACTAGAAGATTCTAGAAGCAGCAGAACATTTATAAAGAAAGTCTTCTTTGTGTTTCCCTTTTTGGTAAAACTTCCTTGTTAATCACATGTTCAGTCCATGGTATTCTCAGCATCCTTCTGTTTTGTTTATTTTCTTAAATTTATTTAATAATTTTATAATTAAGATTTTATGCTTTTATAATACTGATAATCTCAAGTAATTGAAAATTAATGGGCGTTTTGCATGCATGCACAAAAACACACACAAATGGCAAAGTTTCCCAAAAACTTAAAGAATTCAGAATTTGCTCCATTTAAAAAGATATTGGTAATTTTGAACCTTCATGACCATGAAAAAACAGAGTGTTAAAAATATAATTTTTCCCTTGACACTGCTATTATTTTAACTGCCTTTCCTCCTCAACAATGTTAATTGTTTTAAAAAATGATAATTACAATTTTAATAAAACCTAAAATTATGAAAGTTATATATTTTCCTTTTTCTTGATAATTGATACCAAAATTAATAAGTACTATTTATTTAGATTGTTTATTGGAATGTCTGGCAAAACATTGGCTAATTGCCAATTTATTTGAACTTTATAAAATGGTAAAAAATACAGATTTCCTTATAGTTGGTTCACATACTTTAATAATTTAGTAAATGTTTATAAATTTATGAATAAAAAATTGTTTTCATATTTCTTTCTTTATAAATTAATCAATGATAAATATTGCTGTGCATTAGTTTTACTAAAATTATATTAGATTTTAAAATGTAAATATGAAATTATTCTTATAAATAAACAATCTAATAAATAAATAAATAAATAATGTTTAATATTCGTGTTGAAAATTCTTAAGAACAAAAAAATGTATAAATTCCCTTTTATCATATGTTTCAGCTTTATTACTATTCTAATCATCACTTTTTAGAAGAATAAACATTGCCGAGGAATGAATGAAAAACTATCCTTTTGACACTCTAAGATTTTCAAGATATTCATCTTGAAGATATTTTGGTTGGAATCAAGTTTCTCTCATTTATTAATAAATTATTTAAGGGAAATTACTCAGATAATAAAACAAATCTTATGAACACAATTATTTACAAATATTGACACTAAACACTAAATATTAATTTTTACACTATAACTAGCTACTTCATATCATTTCATGGTTTTATGGTGGCAGCTGAAGCAATTTAACTTGTGACTTTTATTTTAAGCTTAGTGGATATAAATTGAATTGAATTTTCTTTCGAGATAATCGAACTTCTAGGATGAAATTAAGGGATGAAAAGTATCTTGATCCTTTGTTCCAGTTCTTATCGAATAATTGCTAATTTCTTTCTGTAGCAGAAATTTTATTAATGAATTTATGCATGTGTATAAAGGTATTTAATAAACTTAACAAAGTCTGGCACAAAAATGAAGCCCCATATAAGGATTGAACTCATTATATTAATAATGGTCTGTAGGACAAGTTTGCTAATAACAATTCCTTAATGAAGCGCCTTTATTTATGCACGCACACACATATGAATTTGTTTAATGTATTTATGCGCTAATCTAGTGAAGAATAAAGTGATGGATTTAAGAAATTATGAAGCTGCTGAATGCAATTTAAGTGAGATAACCTAACCTTTGCCAAAATATCTGTGGTGAGTTGGCAGCAGTTGTACCCAGCATTTGACCTCATTTGTGTTTTGGCAAATATGTTTCTCCTGTAATTCATCAATATAGAAACTTGTTTATTTAAATATAAATGCAAAAGTTCATGGATCAATATATTTATCAATCAATAAAGTTTTAAAAACCAATACATTTCATGATTTATGTATGGTTTCTGAAGAAAAATGTCTTTTGATAATTCACTAAAATTCACTGAAATTCTGCTAAGAAATTTGCTAATTGTTTAAAGAAATGTTAGTGTAAAAAATCATAATTTAAGCGCATGATGCATTTGAAGTATAGGAAGAATTAAAGAAAGAGAATTAAAGAAATCTGGAATTTGCTTCCAACTGATGTGACCAAAATTTGTTACTTAAGATTAAGAATAAAAATGATGTAATTCAGTAAAGAGAGTTGTAAATGCACAATGAATATCTTCAAGTTAAATTCTAAATTTATTATTCAAAGTTTTAATCAAATTGACTCATGAAAAAATAAAAAAATGAAAGTCAAGATTTAGCTCATGAAAAAATTAAAGATGAAAACTTAGAGCATTTTTATGTCAAAACTGTGTTTAAATTGATTTGAATCAAAAATTTATTTTTTCTTTATTTTTTAAACTTTTCAGTTCTTTTTCAATTTCTTTTATTCATGTTGACAGTCTCATTATTCCAATGCCAAAAGCATCTCTTTTGATGGTGAATATAATTATTTTAAAATGAGAGAATAACATGGACTTATAAAGCAGATGAGGTGTTGATCAGATCAAATCTTTTTATTAAAGGTTTCATTGTGAGCTTTGCAAAACTCCTTTCACAACTGCCTTTTACATAATCAGTACCTCTTACTTTGTCTAATGATAAGGCATTTCCAATGGTTTTTTGAGTGTTCATCATGAACTATGTCTTTTTTTTTTTTTTTTAAGCTTATCACCCCAAGCCAGCCTGGAGGCCACTAGCACACAAGGGGTTACAGACGGTTTGGAGGAAGAGCAGATAGGAGTGGTAAAGGAGAGGACGTGGAGAAAGATAGTGGATCGATCAAGGCAAGGGGGTTACAGAAGATTTGGAGCGAGAGCAGATAGGAATGAAAGGTGAAAGTATGTGGAGAAGGGAAGTGGATAGATGAAGGCAACTGGAGATGTCGATTGACGTTACACTTAAATAGTTGGTATTTGTCAGGGAAACAGGAATAAAGAAGAGAGTTCCACAGGCGAGATGTGCGAGACATGAAGCTATTGGAGTAGAAGAGACGTCTACATCTAACAGTTTCAACGGTGAAGGGGTGGGAACGGGATGCCAACCTCGTAGGACTTTTAAATTCATGACAGATCATAACTCCAAATAAATCATTTCACAAATTTTGCTTTGTTCAACATCTGAGATGAGGTATTGTAACTATTTGCCTTGTTTTGACTGAAACCTTTATTTTGTTCTAATTTCATATGCCATGCCTTTTCTAGATATCTCACTTTCAGTTATTTCCCTTCAGTAACACAACTTTCCAATTTTTTTTTTCCACCACTGCTGTGACCAGGCATTGAACTCACAACTCTTTAGCAGAGGTGAACAAAAAAACTTGGAGAGTTGAGTTACTAAAGGGAAATAACTGAAACTGAGAACTCTCTACCCCGGTGGATGAAATAAATGGTTTGGTTCAAAATTCCACCTGAAGGAGGCCAGAGCATACGACAGTGGAAATGTCATCAATATGACAATAAAGATGTGAACAACAGTCCGAACAATGTAAATAGTTGCTTTGTCCATTACGAAACTTATCTAAGATATGTTATGATTTCTTTATCTAGATTAAATCAGGCCCTTTAATTGAGTGGAAAATCTTCAATGGTTGAATAACAACAGCATTGTTAAATATCAGTTGTGTTTTTGTTTTACAATCAGACTGATTTTTGCAAATGTCATAGATAAGAAACAGTCGCACTGGAAGTCTTCATAACCACTGTCAAGAGGAGAAAGTTGACAAGGTATGGTAACATCATAAGAGCCAACATTCTTTTCAAATACCATTCTACTAGATAACACCTTAGGCATCAGAAGAAGAAGCAGAGAGAAAAATAAAATGGTCTGACAATCTTGTTGAGTAGACTGGAAGATCATTCTCAAAGATTCAGACATAGGCATGCAACCAAGACATATGGAGGGAGCTGGTCATGTGCTCAACTGTGAATCAACCCTAGAACCATGTTCAATTTGCCAAAAGACCTAACACCTTAGACAAAACAAAATTCCAAACAAGGAAAGAAAAAAGAAAGAAAGACCAAAAGGGAAACACCTACCTACTAAGTAAAGTGCTCAATGCAGGTTGTCTAGACAGAACAAAGAATGCTTCACAACATCAACACTTAACAAAAGGCAGCCCGAGTTGTTACTCAAGTTTCATGCTCTTGTTTTAGTTGTCTGAAGATCACAAGAGCATGAAACTTGAATAATGATTCAGGCTGTCCTTTGTTATATATATATATATATATAATATGCCCTTTATATATATATATGACAACCAAGACAACACCACGTGACCAAGGAGAAAAAAAAAAAAAAAAAAGGAAGAGAAAAAGAAAAAGTGACACCGTGGGGGATGGGGTATAGATTTATTCGAATAACTAAAAGGGGAGGGGATATTTAAGAAAACACAAACAATAACGATAATGCTACAATCGGGGGAGAGAGGCTTATTTTAGTAACCAAGCATTTCTGTGTCTACATTTGTTAAGGATCTCAGTTTTAGAATTTAGTAGATCATTAAGTTTATTATATAATGCTATGGCTAATTTTTCCTCGGTGCATAGCTTACAGTGTGTCGCTTTTTCTTTTTCTCTTCCTTTTCTCTTTCTTTTTTTTTTTTTCTCCTTGGTCACGTGGTGTTGTCTTGGTTGTCGTCTATTTATATGCTGTTTGCTGTTGCCTCTTTAGCCAACTGACCCTGACGATCTACCTAAGTGAAACCTTGGTAGGTTTGTCTGGCTCATTAGGTTTGACTATATATATATATATATATATATATATATATATATATATATATATATATATAATAAAAAAGGCTCAAACATTAATATTCCATGGTTATAATTTATTACATTGGAATTGTAATCACAAATAACCATGGAATATTAGTGTTTGAGCCTTTTTTATTATATTCTTACTCTGTCCTGGACATTGAGATCTACCCTGGATTCCATCCTCTTGGAAATTTATATATATATATATATATATATATATATATATATATTTGTATATTTTATATATATATATATATGTATATTGTCCACTAATATTATCAATATATATATATATATTTATATATATATATATATATATATATATATATAATTATTTATTTGAATATTACAACATAAATATTTATGTTGTAATATTCAAATAAATAATTATATCTGCTCTACTCTGTATTGAGCACTCTTTAAAGAATAGTAATTGTTGGTTATTGGAATTCACTCCGTATATACCAATCCTAAACTTGGATATATATATATATATATATATGTATTCTTACAAACATGTTTGGTTGAATAATATCAGTAACATCTATCTATCCAATTTTTATTAAATTTTTCAAATTATTTGTTTTATATTAATTGGTAAATTTAACATAGAAAATTTTATTTTTTGTTTTTTCCCCCGAGTATTTTTCAAATATTGCTACATTCTTTTTCAAGGACGTCATTTTTGTGTTTATGTAACTATTTTTGAACTTTGGTAAATTTACCAATTATGTAAAACAACTAATTCTGAATGTTGAAAAAGATTAAAATTATATATATATATATATATATATATATATATATAAAAAGAAAGAACAGTAAGATATATAATCCAGTGTTCTTATTGATATTTTTTATTTTTACAAAACAGTGCTCTATGTAAATTTACAGAACATAAATATTATAAATTAACTGTTTTAAAATATGTTTTTTTCGCTATACAGTAATAACCATGTTTTAAAAAATGAAGCTAAAAAATTCAAATTTAATTATATAATTAAATTAAAAGCATTAGTTCCATTTCATCTCCAAGTGAATAATAACTTATTTTTAAATTTACTGAGTTTTAAACGCACATATAAATTCATAATTTCCTGTTTCCAAGGATACAGAGAAATCCAATCATTCAGACAGGGGCAGTAGCGTATTCATTTTTATCAACTATTGTTGTATCAATTATGAGTTACGTTCAAAAGAGACGTTAAGTTTACGGGGAGTAGGGGTGTATTTTTCAACGAATTCTGACATCCGTTAAATGCATGTCTCTGTTTTTTTTTATTAATGGCAAAAAGTTTTTCGGCATTTTTTTCTTACTTGTATACTTAAAGATTCTTTCTAGGTGTGTTTAGGTTAGAATACGTTTTATTTAACTACAATTTTAAAATATTTTCCCTCTTAATTACTAATAGACTATATTTCTTTTTAAAACAAGTAAATGTAATAGAATTACTTAAATTATTTAAAATTATTTTTTCATATCAAATATAAGTATGTATACTACCGGCTTCCATTATGCTTGAAGATGAAACAGAACTAATGCTTTTAATTTAATTATATTTTTATAATATATATATATATATATATATATATATATATATATATATAATTATTAAATAATCCAGAGTGTGTGGCAGCATATAGGAATGATTCATTCACTGTCATGTGTAGAACTCAGTCCACTCAGCATTTGTGTCTATTGGAAGCAGTTCATATTAAGTTACATCACTGTCTCTGTGCAGACAAAAAGACCATTTTGTTCGCTCTTTTGTTGATTTAGGAGACATGTGAGTGAATTTTTCCATTTTATACACACTTGGAACCATTTACATTAGCCTTTTTTCTCCTCCTTATATCTTCTTGCAGTGCGAATTGTTATGTTTTCTTGGTCAATTAATATTTACCAACATATTTTTTATACTATTTTTCTACAGATCCATTATTCATGAATCTAACTTATCTCTTCCAAATGCATAAAAATCAATACATGTACAAACTATGAACGAGATATACTTTAATGAAATATCAAACCAAACAAAATTTTTCAAAACATCCTGCAGCGTCTCACTAGCCTTTATACACTTTAACATCCAGAATGTTTTCTTGCACTTATTTGAATATTATCTGTAATTTCATTACATGTAACACATATCCAATCAAAACATCCTACTGCTTCTGACTAACTTTTACACACTTTAGCATTGAGAATGTTTGCCACACATATTTAAATATTATCTATTACTTTATTACACATGACACGTATCTAACCAATAAGAAATAGCCTAACAAAACATACTATTAATCTGTGTCTCCTATCTTTTTATCATTTTTTATCATTTCTTTCTTGATCTGTGACAAAGCTTTAATAAAGTGAAACATCTTAGATTAAGATCCGTTTCCTACTTGTTCTTTATTCTATCATATATATATATATATATATATATATATATATATATATATATATAGTAAACATATAAAATGTTTAAATGTATCTAGCTTTGTAAGAAATGTTATCTGCTTATCAAGGAGTTCAGTAGTAGATTCAATTTATTTACAGATAATTCTTAAAAACATGGTATAAACCTCTCTAAAAAGACATTAATTATGTTCTTTTTTTATTTAAAATTAATTAGATTTAAGTAATTTCTCTTAAAAATGATATCCAAGGCCAATGAAAGTTTTTAAACTTATTTTATTTTTTCTTACTTCTAGACCTTTTCTAAATGTAGGATAAATGTTCAATTTATTTTCTGAAAGTGTAATTTAACTGACAGTTAATGAAGAGAACTTGTCACCGATTAGAAAAGAATACACTCAAAGCTATATTCTCTATCTTTATTGTTTGTACTAACATTATATTAGTTATGCGGATCTCCCAAGCTGTTCACTATGAAACTGATCCATGTTCTATAGCAGGGGTTGGCAACCCCCTGGCTCCTGGGCAACATCTGGCTCACAAAGGATTTTTGCCCAGCCACCAACTTAACACCTGGACACTAATTATCTAATTAATTTCTTGAGCAAATGGCAGAAAAATATCATTTGGAGTTAATTGACTTACAATACAACAAATTTTTTAAACCAAAATTTAATTCCGAATCCATTGCTGACTTCTACAAGAAATATGTTTTGCCAAGCAGAAAATATAAAAGCCTATTGAACAATGTGAGAATGATCGTATCATTATTTGGAAGTACATAAGCTGGTGAACAACTTTTGCGAAAATGAAATATACTAAAAGTCATTTACAAACAAAATTGAGTGATGACCACCTGGATAGTGGTTGGCTCCTGTCATCGACAAATATTTCACCTGATGTGGAGAAGTTATTGAACGATAAGCAGAAACAAGTGTCTTATTAAATGATTTACCATTTATAACTGTATTTCATTTGTAGTAAGGAATTTTTGTTTTTTTATTGATTGTGTTAATTGCTATCCTACAGTAAAATAAGGAACCTTGTTTAAATAATATAACATTAAATTCCATTGTTTTTCTTTAAACCTCCAGACCAAGGCAGCCTTCTGGATAGAGTGGACTGTGGTTGAGACAATTTACTATAGTACATTTGATATCATGACCCCTGCTTTAAGATATTGCATAGCTTTCTGGCCCACTCTCTCCAAAAAGTTGCCAATCCCTGTTCTATAAGAGTACAGCCTTGGGTTGGACCACTGAATACCTACTTTCTTTTATAAAAATCAAAAGGTGATAAAGAACTATATGCAAGAATATAGTCAGTTTACTTGTAAGGATTTTAAGCTGAAAAATGTTAATTTTTATTTTTTGGAATTCTTGGTTTATCAGAAACTAGTTGTAAATCCAGTGATGCCTGAATATGGAACGAAACATTGCTGGAAAAAAGAAAAAAACAGACGGACACATTCTAATGTCAGCTGTTAACATAAGATCTGTTTCTGCATTCTTTCAAAGAGAATTAACATTTTAAATATTTATTGAGAATGATATAACTTATTAAAACAGTTGGAATGAAAACTGTATTTATCAAAAGTATCAATCACATTTAAAGTCTACACCTCAGAATTTTCAAACAGTCTAAGTTGAAATTTCTTAAAAACTAAAAAATAGAAATGTGAACTGTCAGGAAACAGAAATAATTTTCTCAAGACATACGCAAAAGTAAA
Organism: Acanthosepion esculentum; assembly: GCA_964036315.1. NCBI lineage: Eukaryota > Metazoa > Mollusca > Cephalopoda > Sepiida > Sepiidae > Acanthosepion > Acanthosepion esculentum. Next base: position 78,985,502 of record OZ038480.1, read on the forward strand.
AAAAAAATCAAACGGTTCTTGCACCTTGTGATTAAATCTGATATGAAAAATTGCCTCTGTAATCCTGCTTTTAAGGAGTAATTTAAATGCAGATTGCATTTTTTTAAATACTTAAAAAATTATCCATGCATTTCAGAGATGAATAAATGTACTAGATGTACATGTATATAGATGAAATTTAATTTAAATTAATGGTAACAGAAAATCTTCCCCTGTTTATGCTAATTCAGAATATATATGATGTTAGGAGTCTAAATGTTATGAAGTGTGCTTTCCTTTGCATTTTATCAGTCCAGTGGTAGCCGTTTATCATTTATGTATACAGAGAGCTACCTTACCCTTACTGCTTGAGCATTTGTATAGTCTGTTCCTTAGCTATGCTAATTAGGCATTCATTTACATCTCACTACACTAAACCTTATAGTTTTTGAGAAAAATTCAAGTATATACACTTTCCCCAGATTTGTAGTTCAGAGATTAAACAACTATTTTAGAAAGTTACTCCAAAACTATCAACATGTATCAATATAGTAGATCATCAAGCTTTGACTCACCCTGAGATTTGGGGATATTTGACAGTCATGTTTAAGAAAGAAAAAATTCTAGCAATCTAGTTAGACTCTGACAGATGATCCCTTCAGAAGGTAAAAATTACTTTAAATATATTTATTTATAGAAATTAATAATTTTATCAGGGAAATTACTAGATTTGCACTAGGAAAGTTGTTTCACTGTTGTGTCAGACAATTTTTCTTGCCAAAATCCTTCTTGCACATTTATAAATCTACCATTCATCCATGAATTGAATATTGCTGCCATATTTGGTTTGGTGTCCCTGCTATATATCTGAAGATCCTTGACAAAATCCATGATAATAGTTTCTTCTCTCCAGTTTCTTACCTGTGGAGTTCTATTCTGCTTTCTTTCTTCCCTGCTACTTTCAATTTTAGAGCTTTAAATGTAACATCATTAGCCATCTTCTGTCTTCCTGGACTCTGTTCTTTTATTGTCCTTTCTCTTCACTAGTGTCTTCTCATTTTCTTTCATTTTGAGTTGCCCCTTGCATCTTGGCAGTGTTGTCACCTTCCTTTGGGTGAAGTGATTAAAAAAAATAAATACCATTTCTAATGGCATATAAAACCCTGCCCAAGATTTACATTTAATATTAGAGTTTAATGGAATTAGGTTTGATAAAAATACAGCACTGTTTAACAAAATTTTGACTTTTCTAATTGCTTTTCTGTCTAGAAAGCAAAGAAAATGACTATTACTCCCTTCAAATGTTGCATTTTGTGATCTCAACATCGATGTTTTGAAACTAACCTATTTTCCATTGCATTCCAGACACATTCAGTGCTGAAGGAGAATTTTCTAGCAGTTTCAAGAACTTTTGAGATGTTTCTAAAAGTTTCAAGAATTTCGAGAATATTCTGGAAACTAGATGACAGTATAAATACAGGGAACAGTTCAGTTTACTTTTAACTGTCCAAGTGCAGACAATTCATCATTGATAGATGCATTTGTAACAGATGGTATCAAGAGGTTGTAAGCATCTGGCAGATGCATCTTTCTATATCCGGTGTAAAATTATCACGACAAGAGCCAAAAAGTACTCTGCTGCAACATCTGATAAAATGTGTGAGGCCTACAAGGCATATTTCAGCATGCCTGTTGGGGATCAAGACAAACCCTGAACATCTCATTTCACATGCAAATTCCACAAAAGAAATCTAGTAGGTAAGATGGAAAGTTTTGTTTGTTTGGATAGTGGAATTTTTAAGTGTAAATGTTTCAGAATTTGTTTTAATTTAAATATATCTTAATTTTGTTTTTTTAAAACCAGTCTTATTGAAAAACATGTATTAAATATGTTTCAGCAATCGTGCATTAGTGTCCACAGTATAATGGATGATTTCTATAGAGCCATAAAAATATGGATTATTAGGGATGTTCAGTATTCAAGATGCTATATTTTTGTGCATATCAAAAGTGTCCTGGGTAAGACGATAAGCTACATCCAATGGCAAGACCTCTGATCAGGAGGTTGTGAGGAGCATGGAACCACTTCTTAATTGTTGGTGTTCCCAGGTCTACTCTGACCCGAGGTGGTAGCACCTGTTAGGGTCCCAGCTACGGGCAAATAGTTACCCCCCCACCACCACCACCAAAAAGGGGTAAAAAAATTATGAAAGTATAAAAATAGTTTTTAATACCAGCAATACTTTTTTGGAAAAAATTTTACCAGCAATACATTTTTGAAAAAAAGAATTAGCAGCAATAAAAATCATGTTGGCATTAAATAACCCATTGAGGTTGATATGCCATAAAACAAAACAAACTAAACCTGTCTCTCGCATATAGGCCCTCTTTACAAAAGTAATAATGAAACATGATCTACAAAGTGATTTTGTTAAAAAAAAATAATTTCTATTCATATGAATTTATATTAGCCATTTTTCATACTTTCTAGGTGTAAGCAAATCAGTAACAACAGTTGCTACCCAAGGACAAAAACTGTGTTACACAGTGCTGTGCCATCCAGATACTGCAACATCATATATAAGACCAGGGAATAATTTTGGGTGGGAGAGTGTGTATGTGCTTGTGGGGAGGGTATATGTCATCAAACATTGTAGATTGTAATAATTCATAAATAATTAATTGATAATAAAAAAAAGGCCACAAATATAAGGAATTTAATTATTTTAATTAATTATTCTGCTTGAAATTTATTGAATAAATTGAGAATGATACTGATTTTTTTTTATTAAAAATCTCTAATTTCTTCATACATTTATGATAATAATTATTCTCTTGTTAAAATGTTCAGCCATGCTGTTAAATGGTTTGGTCTTGTAAAAATAGTAGTCCATTGAAAATATCAGCCAGGGTGATAAAGATTAAGTTAGAAAGAATTCAAAAAGCAAAAAAAAATGATAAGAAATGTATTTCTAATTTAGATGATATCATCATAAAGAAAAAACATGTTTCAAAAGTGTGGATTTTGAAAGATAACAACCAAACAAATAAAAATAAAAAGAATATTTTCTTCTTTGCCTTCAGTTGTTGAAAAAATGCTCTTAGCCATAAGACCATAAAATAATTAAGGCAGAAAGGGTGATAAAAAAAAAGAAACAAAATTCGTTCAAACAGGCATAAAAAAGAAATGAAAAAAGAAAAACGACCACCATCCTACACTTAAAAATCAATAATTTTATTGGCATTTCAACATGTGTACTTCTTATATACTGTTAAAATTTTGGAAACAGTGTGACAGCCATGTAAACAAGCTATGAATGAAGAGAAAGTGTGATGTTCTTAAGGGGAGACAGCACTTAATGGTAGAATCTTTGGCTCAAATGGCAAATTAAGGTTCACGATTTGGTCTCCTGAAGGGTAATTTGTTAAATCTTGAGATTCAAGTAATCAATTTGCACTGCATGTATACACAACTGTGTGTCTGTCTGCAAATGTCTATATGTTTGACTGCGTGTGTGTTTCAGAGAATTAAATTTGGCAGTTACCATAGTAATGCA
>OZ038480.1:78994037-79074037 GCA_964036315.1 Acanthosepion esculentum
TAAACTACACTGTGAAGTACAGGGCCATAACTTCACCATGCTAGTGTTACTGCTGTATCTGCTGTATTTTTTTTGTTGGAAATAAGCTTTTTACACTGTGTAGTTGCAAGCCTCGTGCCCAACCAAGTTTGAATTCACATTTGTCCTTCACCTCAACTGACTACCAACCAACCAAGGCTGGAAAGCCCAGTCTACCCAGCTATTTAACCCATAGCTGTAGGGGAAAGAAATGGAGTCATACCTTTCACGAGAGTATATGTGAAATAGTGAACATGATCTCTATTGGGATTTAAATTCAGCATGCCAATCCTAATTTTCACAGTGATAACCACTACACTACAAGCATATTAACTGTAAGTACATTATTTAAACTACAAATACATATATACCTATACCAAAATTATATGCATTTAGCACTGATTACAAAAATAGTTCCTGAAGACTTTGAAATTTGTTTTACATTTCTGATCAGCATTCGGTCTATTACCAGATTTGCACAATCCTGCTAATATACAATTGTAAGCACATAGCCAGAGAGATATAAACTAACTATGGACTATTTAAAGACAAGACTTCTCAATTTGCGTCATATAAGAAAAAAAGAATGTAACTTTAATTAACAGAAGCCCAACATATTTGATGAGAATTGAGTAAAAATATCATTTACTGCAAAAAACTGCTTGAGGCTGCCAGTGATTTCTATTTTCAGTTGTATGACTGTTCCATGAACTGTTCAGAGGTTTTATGATTATTTACTTTCAAGTTTCATATTCAGAGTAGCAGTGAAATGGTCATTATTGACTAAACGGTGCTAACAGTTTGATCCTTGTATACAGTATTATAAACAGAAAATAATGGTAATATTAGCCATTTCCGTACAAAGAAACATTTCGCATTCATTGACTGAGTAGCAAGTACTGCTTTTGGTTGAAATTTATAGAATCTTTCTCTTAATCCTTAAGAGATGACAGGGCTGATCTATTGTCTGAAAAGGAAAGTCGAATGATGAAGAAGGCAATTGGGCCGATTCATCGCCTCGATAATACAAGCTTTGAAATTAACTGGCTGGTCTTCATACCAGCCAATCAGATTCCTTCTCACATTTTTTACAAATCTGGGCCTTTCAGTGACAGTTTCTATGATAGTTTATTGGACTGTGATTTTATATTGATTTTTTTTTATATTTCAAGTGAAAGCTCAGGAAAGGGTCTCCTTGGCACTAAAACTCCAAAGAAGGGTCTGTTTCCAAAGGGTTAAAACAATTTTTCAAGAAAATAGATTTCTAAAATCTAGTAGCTGTTATCACTCTTTCCAGTATTGATGAGGGTTTCCTTCCTAACCTTTTATTTTAAGTAGTGTGGAATGTCAATATCTTGATTATATCCTTATTTTCTCTTCAAGATATATTTGATTTCCATTCCAGTTGTTGCTGCTGTTGGTCATCCTCAAGTGATGTGGTTTCTGTTATTTAGTGCAGTTCTTCATTCGTGATTCTGTAGCACCAGTCCACAAGGTTCAAGGAATGATGGTCTTTGCCAAGACCCTCAGGTTTCAAATTTATTTAACCATTGATCTTAGAAAGCGGTTGTATAGAGCTGACAGTTTAGATATTTCTGAATATGTTTGCTACCATGCATGACATCCATATGAAAGTCTTGATCTGATGAGGCTATTTAAGAACATGACTCGAGTTTTCAGGTCAATGTTTTGGTTTTATAGCAATTCACAGTGTTGGGCAAAACTAACTGTGAGGTGTATCAAAAATTTATCAGCCTAAATCACTCCTCAAAATCTGACCAAACATTAAATGTTTTTTTTGTTTACTTTTTTAAGTGCTTCATTGTTGAACCAAGAACTTTTCAGTACACCTTCCTAGTAGTGAAAGTGTTATTTCAAGTGATGCTAATAGTTTCACACTGATATACATATTTTTCTTTTCTTCATTTTTAATAGCATTTTGTATAACAAGACAAGTTTTAACTTGACACATAATTATCCTGTATGATGAAAGATTCATTTTTATTTTTTAATAAACGTCTAATCTATTTTTTAAGTATTAAAAATTAGTAACAAATAAATTAAATTGATTATAGAAGAAGAAAGAAAATGCTTGTTAATCAATGTGCACCTACATGAAACTGTCAAAGAACTTTAGCTCTTGAACTAAATGAGTGATTTTCATGATCTCTTCAATCTTGAATGTAACTCAAATATGCCAATTGCTTTATCAGTTTTGTTTTCAGCATTTGCAACATTTTTTAGGCACAGTTCTATTTACAGTAAAATCATTAAAATTTTTAAGACTGGGCAAATGAAGGAAAAGTTTAAAGTAAAAAGAATATCAACAAACACTTGATATTGTAACATCTAAACAGTTATGAAATCTGTTAACTATGCTTTTCTACCTTTCAGATGATCATTATGTAGATCCTTCTATATTTCTGAAATGAAATATAACTACTTACACTATTTACATTGTTCGGACTGTTATCCTGATCTTTATTGTCATAATCACAATGTTTCAGATGTTGTATGCTCCATTCTTCTTCAAATCCTTTGTTTAGCCCACCGGGTAGATTATTCTAGTTCCACATGAAATGGCTTTTCTGTATATCTCGGTTTTCAGTTAATTCCCTTTAGCAACTCGACTCTCCAATTTATTTTTTTACCTCTGCTGTGGCCAGGTATTGAACCTCCAACTCTTTGGTTCAAGTCACTTTTAGAGTACTTCAACCAATGCTTTTATCCACTGCTGTCCTTTTTGTTCTTATAATAACTAAGTAATAAAAATGTTGGATTAAAAATAAATCCATGAATTCTTCATATATATATATATATATATATATATATATATATATATATATATGTATATGTATGTATATATATATATATATACATATGTATATATATATATATATATATACATATGTATATATATATATATATATATACATATGTATATATATATATATACATATGTATATGTATATACATATGTATATATATATATACATATGTATATGTATGTATATATATATATATATATATATATATACATATGTATATGTATATATATATATATATATATATACATATGTATATGTATATATACATATATACATATATATATATATATATACATATGTATATATATATACATATGTATATATATATATATATATATATATATACATATATATATACATTCGTATATATATATATATACATATATATATATATATACATACGTATATATATATATATATATATATATATATATATGGGGGAAAAATCTATGACAAAGTGTAAATTTTTTCCCCAATATTGTTCTTGATATATAAAAATATATATCGTCATCTCATATATATATATATATATATATATATATATTTAATCATATTCTATGTATCTGAGACAGGATAAATACCTTACTCTCAAAATATTATTATGTGTGTGTATTCAAATATTATCTTAAACTGTGACATCAGCTCTGATGTTTTATCACATTGAGTTTTCTCAATAAATGAAAATAGAAATGAAAAAAATTATTTCACTATAGCAAAGTTTATTACTTAATTTTACTAGAAATACAAGTGAATTTGTGATCTGTTATGCATAATATCAAGAGGTTGAGTCTATTCAATTATTTGGATGAATGTTCAATTAAGAATAAAAAGGCTTCAAAAGAACGACCTTTTGGAATAACTTTTCTTAAATGAGAAGAAATCTTAAGAGGGACAGAATCAGGTAAACTTGTTGCAAAACAAGTCAATTATAGAAACAAAGTTAAATTATATAAATGAAGTTAAATTATTTACACTATTTATATTGGGACTATTGACCTCATCTTTGTTGTTTTTATCACAATGTTTTGGTTATTGCACCCTACATGCTTCCTCAGGTGTACATAGATCTGGGTAACTTACCAGAAATTCCAGAGTTACCCAGATCAATATACGCCTGAGGAAGCATGTAGAGTGCAACAACCAAAACATTGTAATAAAAACAACAAAGATGAGGACAATAGTCCCAATATAAATAGTGTAAATAATCATAACTCTTCATCCATTAAATTCAGACAAAAATTGAAGTTAAATTATAGAAACAAAGTTCAAAAATAAAAAGTTTGTTGCAAACCATATTACCAGACTCATTTTCATGATTAACAATATTCTGATACTCTAAAAATTCTTTACTAAAACCTTATCTTAAGAAAAACACTGGAATGTACAACTGTTTAAATTTTGAGCCCATAATGTTGAACAATGCAAAGATTTTTATAGAGATAAATTTGGGAAAACAAAGCCTAAAAAGTAATCACACCATGTAATATCATTCCAGTCTTAGATTATATCAAGTGCAGACAATATAAGAAACAATAATTACACAATTTTAATAATTTCCTCAAAGAATAAATACTGGGTTTTTAGTTCTGTGATTATTTATTGTAGATACTTTCTTTTAGGCAAGAACTTGAACCAAATATTTATACAAGCAAGACAAGTTCACAGGAAATTTTATTCATCCTATATAATTAATATCCTCTCATGTATATCTAAATGGATATAAGCATCAAGAATTGATCATTATATCTGCACACTGTGTATGAAGAGTATTAATACATATTCACAGCTTATTTAATGGAGGAGCGGGCATTACTTTTTGCTACACCTGATTCTGACTTTCATTTAGTTGTTGTTTGTTGCGTGATTGAAAGTACTTAAAAAAAATATTTTACACTCAATAAAATCTGAAATAAATAAAGGTGACCAGTGCAATTCATTGAATTTACGACTATATTTATTGTCTAATGAATACAGTGTCTCTTTTTCAATTATTATTTTTTTCTCTCTCCATGATGTCAGACTTGAAAGAAATTTCTAATGCTACTTTTGACCTACAACCTGCAGATGTTCCTCTGAACACACACGCAAACACAAATGCGAATAGTATATATATATATATATATATATATATATATATATAGGCAGCATATATTCATTCAAACATGTTTCATTAAATAATATAAACATATTATGTCTATTTATTTTATAATAATCCTTTGTAGTTCTCTAATCAGCTTGTTGATGTTAAGTTGAAATTTATCAAGGAAGGTGCTGTAGTGTTTTCTTACCCAAGTACTTTTGATCTTCTCTGAGATCATCCTCAGGATTAGCCCACTTATACTGGGGACACGTTTTAAAAAAAAACACCATAGCTACAACTGATAAATTCAAAATATTTATAACAGAGCGCGCATTCACATGTATTTTGAAAAATCACCATCACAACAATCACAGTTACAGTAATTTTATCTTTGCTTTTAATCTTTGAGGAGATTGAAAGTACTTGGGTAACAAAAAACTATGCTGTCTTCCTTGATGAATTTCATCTTAACATCAAGAAGATGATTAGAGAACTAGAAAGGATTATTATAAAAGAAAATAGGCATATGTGTACATTATTTAATGAAAAATCTTTGAATTATATTAATAATATAATATACATTTTTTCCATACCAATAGCAGAACTCTGAGTACTAACACTCAATGGGCAAAATATTTATACACACATACACACACACACACACATATATATATAAAAGTGAACATTGAAGTCAACGCTTAGAGGCGACAGGCTGTTTCATGCTAGACACAATCGTCAGGCCTGATGATTGCATCATGCATGAAACAGCCTGTCGCCTCTAAGTGTTGACTATCTCTGATATTGAGCACTTTATCCCATAAATATAGCACACCTTAAGAGTATATTTCTTCATATATATATATATATATATATATATATATATATATATATATAAGATTTCTTGAATATGCAGGCTCAGTCCAAAGTCTGATAGATATAATATACACTGTTTAAAGTAAAAATAAAAATGGGGCATCTATTTCAAATACAGTTATTCACTAATGATAAAGTTTGAAGTAATAAAAAAAGTGTTTGATTAAAAATAAAATTTATTAATTCTATAGAAATACATGCATACATATATATATATATATATATATATATATATATATATATGCATATATATGTGTGTGTGTGTGTGTGTTTTGTGTATGGTAAGAACTTAAACTAAATGGTCACTTAATTTGTCTCTACTTATTTTATTTATGACTATTAATTTCTCTATATCTTGATATTTTGCACAGTAATTGAAAAACTAATTGCCTTAAAAAAAACTTCTAAAAATACCCAGATTCACTATTTTCTTTTTTTCTTTACTTTTCTTTTTATTGTAGGGGGAAGACAATCTTTATTATTGTTATGTATCTGTATATGCTTTCTTAAATGCCATGCCCCTTCATGATCTTGGTGGTCATGGCTCTCCACAGATTCATTTTCTTTATCTGTGACTTGTAATACCTTCTTGAAAATGAAAGTCAAATGGTGTCCTGTTGCCTTCTCCACAATTTGAAATGCACAGTTTTCTTATTTTTAGCAAAGTTACCAAACTCAGAATTTGATGGTTTAAATAGCAAGATGGATTTGACACTCTAACTATGACTGGCAACTAATCTAAGAGAATGAAGAAATTTTGGACTTTCCCATGAGTATTAGTGTAAAAATGACTACATTCCATGCCAATAACCATTACACTACCCACACATCTTATCTGCATTTATCTGTGTATATTTCTTCTGTCTTTTGCTTTATTGCTCTTGTTTCTATGCCCAATTATGATGTTAAATGGAGATCCGGTGTTAAAAAATTTTTTTAAACAAAACAGAAATAAAAGTCAGTTGAGTTCTGTCCTGAACACCTGGAAGTTGTCTGCTATAAAAAAAAAAACAGAATATGAATTTTATTCTTTTTTTAAATTAAAGAAATAATGAAGCTTGCCAAAAAAAATTAAGGAATTTGAACTAAGCACAAAGAGTACAATAAACTGGCAGTGGAAGATATTCAGTCAGTTACCCTGTAGTCTTCTTGTAGAGTATAGGGTCGCAGACTCACTACACTCGATGTTGCTGCCATAATTTCCATAGCAAGTATGTTTTCATGGTTTGAAGTTACTAGCCAGTTTTGAATTCAGAGTTTTCATTCTCCTAGACTGGTTGCCAACCAGTGTTAGGAAGCTCAATTTATTTTACTATCTAGCCCAGAGCAAAAAGACGGATTCGTACCTTTCCAAAGTGTATTTTTGTAGCAAACTCAGCTGGAATTTGAACTCATATATGCCAATCCTACTTTCCAACTCTACACAATATGGTCATCTGCAGCAGGTTAAATAGGAGTAGATAGCTTCATCTATTGGCCGGTTCACACTCCATCCCTGTCTGTTTGACAGGAATAGAGGTTTATCCCTTGTTTCCGGTTTAGGAGGGGTTTCAAGTTCCTCCTAAATTCTTCTCATTCTCTTTCATTCCCAATAACCCCTTGTGTCTTAGTGGCATTATGCCTTGCTTGGGGTGATATGATCAAAAAAGAAAAATGTATGTGCAAAAGTTTCCAATAAAAACCTAGTTTTTAACAGTGTATTCAGTTACTATTTTTTTTTAAAGATTGCTGGGAATTTCTGCACATGCCTACCGATACCAAAATCCATGAAAATAAATGAATGAGATATATTTGTCTCAAAGAAATCCATGAAAATAGATGAGCGATAGATACATTTGCCTCAGAGAAAACTGGAACATTTTTAAATGTCCCGTTTAAAACATTTTAAAATGGGAAAAGTTTATTGAAAGTTTTTCTTCCATGCAAAGCAGTGTGAAAATAGAGTCACAGTGAATGAAGTCAAAATTATAAGAACCTGAGTTAATCTGTCCTGGTATAATTGAATCTCACTAAATGTGACAGGCATATTTAATAAGTAGACAAAAATCCTTGTGAAAGATTCTACAAATCTTCTTTCTTGCTTAAAGTGGCAAAACCATTATAAGCCTATCTAAGAATCATGGCACTTTGTGAAGTTCACTCAGAGTCAAGTCATTTGTTGAATATTCAAAATCTTATCACTGTTCTTTGTTCCCTTTACTAACATCATTGTGCAAATAGATTCAGAGTGAATAAACTTTTAAGTTTAAGAAGGAGATATTAATTCATTGATTTTCTCTCCATCTTTCTATTTATTTGTCTACTTAAGAAAGATTCTAATGGGATTTTAGCAAAAGATGGCACCAGAACATGAATAAAAGAAATTAGGAATAAAAAAGAAAAATTAAAGAAAAAAATTTAAGGTTTACTAAAAAATCTTCTTCAAGATCTTAAAAACTGATATTTTGTAAAAAAAAAAAAAAACATTCTTTGGAATTTTGCTTTTACTTTTGCTGATTGTGTTTTTCCGATTCCATTAAGTCTTTGATTTGTTACAACATTCTGTCAAGAGACTAAACAGATTTCAGGAAAATTCTTCAAAGTGCAGGGATTTATTCTGAGTTCATCAATTATTGATAAACAACAATTTTATTAGAATAAACTATTTTTTTCTTCTAAAATGGAAATGCTCTTATTCAAAAGCTTATTTGATCTAGAGGATCAGGTCAAAACTGAGGGAAATTATATCAAACCGTCTGCTGTATATTGCAGAAAGCCAATGCATACATTTAATAAAGCATCAAATGATATACAAAAAAATTTATTAATCATTGTAATGCTCACCATAGTATGTAGCCAAAATGTTATCATAGCTTGATTTCATAATATTGAAGTATCAATTTACTTGACAGATAAGAAGTTTAATTATTTTGTCCTTGCTGAAAAAAATTCTAAGTAGGATTCTGAAAAAAGTGTGATGAAAAATTTAATAATGGATTTTAATTGGGACAAAAGTTAAATTATTAAAAATACAATTTTTGCCAGGAAAAAATGTTATGCCTGTTAGAAGAGAAGAATGTTGAAGTACAACTCAGAAATATAAAAATCATTAAAAAAAATCATGCAAAAATTGAATCAAAAAATAAGTCAATTAACATTTAATATTGACTTTAAACTCGGCCATAACTTTGAGTAATCAGATCACTTATTGACAGAGAAAAATATGCATAAAAAGTCAAAGAACAAACTACAGAAGAGCATAATCATCTAAAATGATTATCTAAAAATTTATTAAATATATGACAATGACTAAAGACTTGTCAGGTTTGGTTTAACATACAATAGATGACAATGACCAAGAATTTGTCAGACTTGGTCTAATGTACAATATGGCCACTATCAAACTGTGTCAGTACATTTATCAAAATGAAAAAAATGATCATTTTAATAATCAAGAACTGAAGCAGGAATAAACCGAAATAGTCTCTGTATAAAGAAGAGTGAAGATTAAATTATAAAGAAAAATATTAGAAAATTTAATCATAAATGTGGAAAAATGACAACTCACAAGAGAAAAAGAAAGAACTAACATTAAAAATATTCCATTGAAAAGTATTTTTTTATATTAAGAAATATTAACAGATAATAAAGAAGCATCCAAGATGTCTTTGAAAAGCTTTGGGTAGTCTGAATATATACAGAACCAAGCTGTTTTAGTCCAAAATTAGATAGCCAGCATAAGAAGTATATAGAGGTATATTATCTTCAAGTACCAATTTGTTTCTTAGAATTTGTTTACCTCTCAATAATTATGAGCTGGGATATTGTTTTAGAATTGTTGTTTTGTTATTCACAATATGGTAACATCAATCAGATAAGTGACAAACTTTTACTCACATTAATCCTATATATTAAGATAATATATATATATATATATATATATATATATATATATATATATATATATATACTATAATCCTATATATTAAGATAATATGTAATATTGTGGTAATCTAAGGAAGGGTACTGAATAGAATAATCAAATGAAGGTTGGTAATGAACAATAATACTTAGGACACGAACAACACATAAGATTCGCCAGCGGTGCATAGGAAAAGTAGTCAACTGCTAGAAGTGAGTCAAGTGTATTCCACAATGAATCTCCAACTGCAGACCAACATACAGTATTTACTATGTATTTATGTATCATCCGTAGGTATGCTACAACAAATATATATATATATATATATATATATATATGTGTGTGTGTGTGTGTATATATGTATTTTTGATACATCCTGTGTGTGTGTGTGTGTGTATATATATATATATATATATATATATATATATATACAGGATGTATCAAAAATACTTTTGCAAACTTTGCGGGGGGGGGGGTTCCTCACACCAAAACAAGGACAAAAGTTTGTATAAACATATGTCCACAAATCATTTGCTTTGAGTTATTAAGTTTAAAGATTATGGCAGATGCTGTTAAATTTACAATCCAAGATACAATCCAAAAATAATTTTACAAACATTGTTCCCTGACACCAAAACAAGGTAAAATGTCCCTATAAATGCATGTCCAAAAGCCCATCATTATACCTCGACACAGCAACTCATAACAAATGTTCAAAATGTTCTCTGCTTGCTTCTACACATGCATGCACCTGTCAAATCATTGACTGATGGTCCTTTCAAATACTCCCACATGGTTTTGCTGGCCCCCATGACACATTGATGAAGTGTCTCTGTGTTATTAATGCCTGTTGTATAAAGCAATTGTTTTAGCTGGTCCCACAGTTAAAAATCCAAAGGGTTAAGGTCAGGGGAATGTGCAGTCCCTAGAACCAATCCTCCCCTACCTATCCATCTTTCATGGTAGATGTCTGCCAGTGCATTGTAAACTATATGACTAAAATGTGCTCGAGCCCTATCACGAATGAACCACATGTATCTTCGTATTAGCAGGGGTGCATCCTCTAGCAGGTCTGGAAGTCTGTTCAAAATAAAGTCCCTGTAGACTGCTCCTGTAGGACATGCTGGAAGAACATATGGACCTACAAGACAGTGATCTACAATTCCAGCCCACACATTAATTGTAAACTGATGCTGGTGTCTAGGCTTTATTGTACGATGTTGGTTGTGTAAATTTGTTATTCCATCTCTTCCAAATGTTGCCTCATCCATAAACCAGACTGAAGAGAGAAACAGTGGATCAGCAGTTTGTGCAAGAAACCATTGACAAACCTTCTCTTGTGGTGAGTGATCAGAAAGTGAAAGACCCTGTACATGTTGCAAATGATACAGATACAAGAACTATGCTAGGGCCACTTGACGTGTGCTGATATCTTGATCGTCTCTGACAGCCTGTAGAATGTGTTCTTTGTGGTCAGTCATACGACCACATTGTTTGTAATGCCACAGATCCTCTCTCAGGGATGTGACAATAGACTGCAGCAAAGTTTGGATGACTCGGCTGCCTTCAGTCTGGAAACACAATCTGACACAGCCGTGCAGCCTCGCATCCATTACCATTCACACTGCTGTTTATAAAAATGATATCAACCTGCACATGATATGAATAGCCTATCATTGTTAAACAGAACATTTGTCATTTAACTCACTACTACATACATTAAACATTTAAAGGCAGATTAGTCACAAAAGTACACGAATGACAATTGTATCCTAGTCTACATAGCAACAGTGTCATCTACCGTAAACTTTGTTTAAACTTAATAACTCAAAAATGAAGGATTTTTGGATATATGATTATAGACTTTTGTCCTTGTTTTAGTGTGAGGAACCCACCTCCAAAGTTTGTAAAAATATTTTTGATACATCCTGTATATATATATATATATATATATAGGCTTAATGTGTGTAAAAGCTTGTCACTTAGCTGATTGATGCTACCTTATTGATGAAAAGTTCTCTCACATACTAAAATCTGACCAAATAACTAAACATCAAAATTAGTCAGGCCAATAACTTTTCAGTATGACTTTGTATATTATATATTCTGTTTATTGATATGTTTGCTTATTACTATAACAGTAAAAATTAGATATTGTTAGGAAAATACAGTTAAAATGTTTTAACCTAAAGATAAAGCAATTTCAAGCCTGATTTTCAGTTTAATTATAATCTGCCTTTGAACTCAAGACCACTTAATGATCCAGTTTTTGTATGTTTGTGTTTGTTAGAAAAGCTGAAAAGAAAATTTTATCAACATTGAATTTGGAACTAATGCAATGATTAATAATTACTAAGACATGAAATAAATTTATTTTGGAAAAAATTACATATTTTTTTACAGAAATAACAACTTTTTACAACATAATCATATCATTATTTCACATGTGTCATTATTTTATGCCTAAATCATTCATCTCTTCATTTCTGTTTCTTTTCATCTTCCATGATGAATTCTTTCACAAAATATTACAAATTCTTTTGTCTAAATTGTAAGCATGTATGCTCAAAAATCATTTAACACTAAACTACTGCTGATTAGGGATTAGTTAAAATACAAGTAAAGCTAACTTGAAATATTTTGTGCAGTTAGAGTTTGGTTAATTACAGAGAAGTTTCCCCCTATTTATTTATTTGCAAATCATTTTGATAAATTTTCTATGAATAGGAAATGAGTTGATATTTTGTTTGATGAGCACCTTCAGTGACCTTGAACTGACTATATATATAATGAAAATAAATATCCATATGTATATATAGAAATAATGATCATTTGTGTATAATAATAACTTTGAAGTATTGATAACTTGGTTAAAAAGTTTTTATTACATATTTTTTATAGAGAAATAATCTTTTTTCAACAGAATATAAGTATCATTATTTCATAGGTATCTTTTTTTTCTCTTTTTCTCTTCTATTAGGAAAATTTCCATACTTCATTTCAAAAGACAATATTTCTAAGATGTAAGCATGTGTGTTAAAAAATTATATAATACTAAACTCTTGCTGATTAAGGATTAGTAGAAGTACATGTAATGCTCACTTTAAATTTGAAATATAGTTGAAGTTTCCACTTATTCATTTATTTATTTGAAAATAATATGTAAAGTTTAAAGTGTGTATCAACCCTGAGAATTAATTAAGTTGACTGTGCGTGTATGTGTGCGTGTGTGTGCCAATAATGCTTAAAGTTACATCATCAAATAAACACAGTTTGGCATTTATCCGTATGCCCACTGAAATGGAATATGACAGATGGTTGATTTTAAAGAGGGAATCCCACACATGCATGGGATTGCTGACAAAAATTGTTTAGCTCCTTTGGCATTTTTTGGATGTTTCAAGCATTAGGGATTAACCTTGATCCTCTCTCTATAAGTGATATAATGTCTTGGTAGATTCCCCCACCCCCAGAGTTGAGCTTATTAATAATACTACCATATAAGAAGGCATATATTCTACACCATACTCAAAGTAGTTCATGCTTAAATAAACAATTTGTATCTTCAGCATTAAAATAAAATTTTAAAATATGCCTGTGTTTTTCTATACAATCTGGTTTTTATGATCATTATAAATAAGTGATCATTTTGTTGATGGCTTTTATAATTAAATTGCTTAATTATTTAAATAAATATTGCCTTGAAAGTGATAATGACCTTAGCATTTAAATCACAGCATTGTAGTAAAAGTAGTAATATTTCAAGATTTTTTATAAAATTCAAAGAAGAGTCTGTAATGTAATTTATTCTGACCAGACATCTTGACTTCCGTCACTTTCTCATTGGCATGACATAGCTTTCCCTTGTCTTTTCTACAAATATTTTCATGGCAGCTGTTTTGATTGGCTTTTCTCATAGTACATGAATTTAAATGTGCTACTAGATTGGCAACTAGGTTTCAGCATTTTACTGCTGAACAAGCTAGATGCACCACTTTTATTCTAACAGTTTTTTTTCTCACACTTATCACCTGTGGAACTCCCTTTCAGCTACTTGCTTCCTGCCACTTACAATCTTCAAAAATTTAAATGCAATGTCACTCTCCATCTTCATTCTCTGTGATACCTGTTCCTCTATTGTGCTCTCCTCAATCCACCTCACTAAAGTCTTCTCATTCTCTTTCACTCCCTGTAACCCACTGTGTCTTAGTGGCATTATTGCCTTGCTTGGTGTGAAACAATTTTTAAAAAAAAGGAAGCAATATATAAAGGTAAGGTATGTTGATATCTTTAATAGTATATTTTAAAAATTTAACAAATCCAAATTTTAATTTCTGAAATATTTATTCTTTAAAGTTGTGTTTATAAAATAATAAAGTTACTAAATTTTTGTTTAATAATGGATTTGTTTACATTTTTGAGTCTCTTTAAAGAAAAAAAGCAAACAAAAACTTAAATTAAAAATGGAATTTTGTACAATTTAAATAAGAAATTTTCTATTCTCTTATTTATTGCAGTAATGTCTCCATTCCATTCATTTAATCTTTCACATGTGTTTATTTGAATCCTATGTACTATGAGGTTTAACCTTTGTGGCCACAAAAAACAGTGGGTCAAAAGGTTGTTTTTTTCCTTGACATTGCTATTAACTTAACTACTGTCACTCCTGGGCAATATTTATTGTTATAAAAAGTGATGATTAGAATTGTAAAACCTAAACATATGACAAAAGTGAATTTATACATTTTCTTTGTTCTTGAGAATTGACAACAAAAATAATAAACATTATTTATTTATTAGATTGTTTATTTACATTTTATTTATTACATTGTTTATTGTAATGATTGGCAAAACATTAACTAAGTGTCAATTGATTTAAGCTTTATAAAATAGTAAATAATAAGGATTTCATTATAGCTGGTTCACATATATTAATAAAGTTTTTTTTTTAAATTTATGATTAAAATGTTTTTTCATATTCATTTGTTTATAAATTGGTAAATGATAAATATTGCATTGCATTAGTTTTAATTGTATTAGTTTTGGAATGTTGTAAATATAAAATTATTCTTGTAAATAAACAATATAATAAATAAATAGTGTTTAATATTTTTGTTGTAAATTCTCAAGACCCCAAAATATATAAATTCACTTTCATCATATGTTTCGCTTTTATTACAGTTGTAATCATTGCTTTTTAAAACAGTAAACATTACCAATGAGGGAAGGTAGCAAAAATAATAGTGGATTCAAGAGACAAACCATCCTCTTAATGCACTTTTTTGTGGGTATGAAGGTTAAAGGTTGCCTTCTATGATGCCTGTATGCATTGTGGGAAATAAATGACAATCAAAAGTTTTAAACCTATCAAACTTTTATTCTGACAATGTGAGTAATATTTTACTGTATGTGCAAATCTCTTAAAACAACTATGTAGCACACTAGATTTAAGTAAAAAGAATTGGCAATATTGGGTATCCTTGCTAGTTGTAATATAAATTCTATAAATAGGAAGGGATTTAGAATCAAATGTAATGGTCGCCTTTGATGGCCTTTAAGCAAGTGTTATTTAGAAAGGTCACAAATTCATGTGAAACATAAAAATTCATTATGAATAAAAATAGTCTTTTTGATGTATATTAAAATCCTTTAGTAATAAATCTTACAAAATATAATTGCATGGTTATTCTTCAAGCTTTTGATTTTTTTAAGCAATGTTGATCAACTCTAAATTCATGCAATTTTCTTTGCCCTTTCTCATAAGTTTCATAATCTGAATTCTGGATCAAATTTTTCATAACATTTTGCTTGCAAATTTCATGCACAGGCAAGTTCCAAATTATTCATTTACCAGAAAAAGAAATTTGAATATGAAGAAAAACTATTTCATTGAAGTATTGTTTACAATTTGATCACAAAAGGCAAGTCTAAAATTATGTGTAGCCATATCTTAAAGAACAGAAATGAATGATACAAGAAGGAACTTGAGATTATTTTTCTTCAGTTCCTTTAAAATGAATGCAAATAAGATTAATATGTAGTATGATATCATGATCTTCATGATTGGGGTTAAATAAACTGTATCATTTAAAATCAGTCCTCATTTCACATTAAAAAGAAATCAGCTGCAATGGTGGACATTAAAGAACTTAGTGGGAACCTCTGGCTAAAGATTGTGAGTGCCCCACAATGAAGGGAAATCTACAAAACTATATTCAAGCAATTTTAAGTGGAAGTTCTAACAACTCAAAGAATTATCAAAATATTCAAGAATGTCTACACTGATGTTTTCAACCCAACTGACACTGTTCCAACAATCAAGTATATTGGTAGCAGAATTATGCTATAGGGGTCATAATCTGGTTAAGGTAAATAGTATAAGAAAGAAAAGTGTAGTTAGATTTTCAGCCAAAACAACAAACAGTCTGCTGAAAAACTAGAGCATCAGTGGATTTTCAAATAAGACAATAATCCAAAAAGCCAAAGACCAGATCTTACCCCAGATAAGAATTTGTGGAGACAGCTGAAGACATAATGAAAACTTTTAGTGTTGATCAAAGTCAATTTTGATCAAATGTCTCCAACCTTAGAAAAAGAGAAATTTGCCAAAATCTCTGCTGAGTATAGAATTAGTGATAAGATGTGCTTGTGTACAAATGGTTAATACATAGTTATGAATAATTTTGAACATACCTTTCGTGTTCAGACTACAAAAAAATGAAATTTAGTTTTCCTCTGTATTTCTTATGCATTGTTCCTTTCATTCTTCTTCTTCCTTTTTCATAATTCAATTTGGATCAGAAAAAAATTCCTTTTCAGTGATGATATTTTGCAGATTTCAAACTTAACTGTATATTTAACATATACTAGATTTTTTTAAAATCACTTTACCCCAACCAAGGTAATAAAGCCACTAAAATGCTAGGGAGTTACTGAGAGTGAAAGGAACTGAGAAAATGTTATTGAGGAGAGAGGGCAATAAAAAAACAGGACACAGAAAATGATAATTAGCATGAAAGGACAATAAAAGAAAACAATACTTACCCATCGAATTACTTTCTACCATCTCTTTCAAAGTCATCCTCTTAATTATGTATACAGCAATCTCACAAAGGTTATTGCTCAAAAAAGGTAACAGCAAAAGTTCATACTGGATTCAGGTCACATATGCTGTTTCTATTCCTATTTGAGTATCACCTCATATATAACCCTGAAAAACATGTTTTTATATAATCAATATTTGATTATTAAAGTAGGAATAATGATGACTTTATTCATATTTCAATATTTTTCTTTATATAAGCCTCAATAGTTAATGTATTTATTTATATAAGTTCATATGCATGTTAGAGACATTTGTAAAGCAGCAATTTATACACTCTCTTTGATTACATTTTCTATTTGGATAGAATTCTCGCCAGAATCTATCTTACACATTTATAAGTCTACCATTTGTCCTTGCACTGAATATTAGTCACATCTGATCAGGTGCTTCTGCTATATTTAGAGAGAGATTCTAGATAAAATATAAAGAAGAATCTGCAAAGTTATTGGTCTTGACTTGGTATCGCAGCTCTATTCACATTCCTGACACTAATTTCCCTTTTCCTTTTCTACAAATGTTTCCATGGAAATTATCCTGATGAGCTTTTCTCTCTGGTACCTAGACTTTATGAATTTAAGCACAGTACTAGATTGGTAGCAAGTAAGTAACCATAAGTTCTATGCTAAGAGTTACTTTTCTCACACTTTTTGCTCATGGAACTCTCTTCCAGCCTCTTGCTTTCCAGTCAACTTTGATCATCAAAAATGTAAATGCAATGTCAGTTGTTATCTTCTGCCTTCTTAATTCCTGTTCTTTTCTTCTTCTCTCTCTTTAGTAATATTTTCTTTTTTTCATATTCTCTCACACTCAGTACTCCTTGCATCTTAGTGGCTCTATTATGGATTATTTTAATCATAATGATTTGAACCAAAGAAAAATAAGGATACTAATTTCTCTAATTTTTATGATAATAACAATGGCCAATCAGAGGACTTCAGACAATATGTGATATTTTTAAAGTCTTATAACTAGATTCAGTCAATTTAAAACTTGTTCCAAATATCAATATCTTACTTTTAATGTAAGTGCGTGTTTCACACACACACTTGCACATACTGCTACAGATTTCGAAATGTCTTTTTTCTTTCTTAACATTGCTATATTTATTTTTAATATTACTATATTTATGATTCAGGAATTCATTCTTTATGATTTATTCAAGAAATCTGTGTAAATCTTGAGCAAGTGTTTCATATATCAGATATCAATTTTACCGGTTTTTATTCCCAAAACCCTTTCTCTGTACTTGTTTTGAGTCTTCTGTTATCCAATTTGAATAAAGAAGTCGTAAGAAGTCTGACTGAAGCAGGTCAAGCATCTTCCTCACTTCTGGGGGGGCTGTGAAATACAATAACCTTGTGAAGGAACTTGGAAGAGGGCAGCAGAGTGCCTGGAAAAACGGGGAGGGTCGGGGGGAATACATACATACATACATACATACATACATACATACATATACATATATATATATGTATATGTATGTATATATATGGATAGATACATACATATATATGTATGTATATGTGTTTGCTATTTGTATTTTGGAAAGGAATACTAAATTGGCTGTCTTCAGTGAAGTCTTCTCTTTTCACCATCCAAGCATTCATAATACTGGAATAAGAAATAGTCATTCATATCTAAAAAACAATATCAGATATTGAAGAAGGTCTGTTCAGGTTTGTTCTGTGAGGTGTTGGCTTACTGCATAAACAGCCAGCCGTAAACATAGATGGACTAATGAAAACATACAAGCCTTGGCGATCACATTCTGAGACAGAAAACTATGCATGGCACTTGGTACACTGTGTTAACTCCAGTCTGGATATGGCAGCAGTGCTCACAAAATGCCCACTCCTCACTTTTCAGTCCTGATAGAGTTCAAAAATGTCTATGCAGCCTTATGGGTGATGAATTCTTTTCCACACTATGTCTTTCCCTGTAATGGATAGCGTATCAGAATGAGAAATCAAAGAACTGAGTTAGAATTCCACTCAGGTTCATTCAATTATGCACAAATACTCTTTGGAAAGGGATGAATCTATCTCCTCCCTTCCCAGCTGTAAGGGAAACAGTAGGACTTGTATCTGTAAAAAATATTGTTATTCTCAAAAAAAATGTTGTCACAACAAAAAAATGTTGTCACAACAAAAAAATGTTGTCACAACAAAAAAATGTTGTCACAACAAAAAAATGTTGTCACAACAAAAAAATTGTTCTTACAATCCAAAATATGTTTCGGCTTTAAATAACCCCCAAAGGGTTGATAAGCCATATGAAAATAAATCAATCACTCAGTCAAACAAAGTCTTTCCCACAAATGAAATACTGCAAACCTTTTGCTGTTTACATGGCAGGTGTTCTGACAAACTGCATTCCTTAGTTCCACCAGTTTTGACCATTATAGCTAAGACCCACCATGCCACATCTACAGGGTTGAATCATCCACATTCTTTTCATATTTCATTAGTAAGAAGGAAGTTCCACTTAGAAAGCTTAAAACTGCTACTTTGTGGAACAGACTCCCAAGAGGATGCTTTCTTGATTACTACAATCTTTACATCCAAATTAACAGTTATCTTTCCCACATATCCTCATAAACTGCACTTACCTTGTCCTCCACTTACTGCTCATAGAACCTCATTCAGTAACCCTCTAGCTTGAGTGGCTCTTGGGCCTTGTATTGAGTGAAAATTAGTAAAAAAAAAAAGATCTTATAAGAAAACAGTATAAAATCTGTTAACCCTTCATACAAAAAATGAATTTGCTTGACATATATGCCAATATATATATATATATATATATATATATATATATATATGTATGTATAAATGTTACTTGACAATGGAGAATTCAGCAAACATGGATCTTTGTTCTTGCAAAAAACAGTGTTTCAAAAGAATGGTTTTTCCATTGTCACACCTATTATTTTAATTACATCCACTCACTTGGCAATGTTTATTTACAAGATTATAAAAAATTATTTATCTTTTATAAAGATTTATTATTTACCATTTTATAAAGAAATCTTTTTATTCAAAAATCTTTAAAAAGTAGAAAATTATCAAAATTATTTCTTTATTAAAAACTTACAACTTGAGCTGTCTCTTTTCTAATATGGGACTTACAAATATGAACGTTCTCTTTTGTTCACAACCAGGCATCCAAACTTATATTTAATTTCAGACATTTGATTAAAATTATTAGATATTGAACAAAATATTATTTTCTGTAAAGCAAAAACTATTTAATATTACACATTTCAATTTGTGATCTCATACAATGGGCTTATGGTCACATCATGTTGAAACACTGGTTCCCTTTGGATCACATTGAAACTGGTCAGTACCTCGATGGATGACTGCTTAGGATTACCTGGTGCTGTAAGTGTGGATGTGCAGATGGTGTAATGGATACTGGCTCTGAGATGTTAATTGAAGAGCTGAGTTCCAATTCCACTTGGATTTGTTACATTCACCTATGTACAAATACCTTTGGGAAAGATATGAATCCACCTCTTCTTCTCCTAGTTATGGGTTAATTAGTATTGTAGTATCACTAAAACCATTATTATTTTAAAAAAACATAGTAAAATAGAATAAAATTGTATACAAAGTATTTAGATATCAGCATTAAATAACCTATAGTGGCATTGATATGCTGCTAAAGAACCAACCGACCAACCAACCAACTCTTACAATGATCTTGTATTTCTTGAATTTACTTGTTTTTATTTTTAAATAGTGTATACTATTTTAAATTTGTTCTTAAAATGCATATAATTATTTAAAATAATAGAATTCGGTCTAAGTTATTTGGGTAAGATAACGTTCTATGCAATCCAGATCACCAAGAATACATTTGAATGTTATCAACTAGTGTATGCCAAAGCAATGTCATTAAGTCTAGGAGAAGGACAACTCTGAATTCAAAACCTGCGGAGGATCGTTTGGGGACCTTGTGGCATTCGTTGCACAAGGTCCCTGTATTCGTCCCTCCAAAAAGTGTGGATGGCCCTGCACAAAGCCTTCACCACTATAATCAAATCTGGTGTGGCTGTCCGGCTTTCAGTTTCTGGGAATTGATCTGTCTGGCCCTCATATGTCGAGTTCGACGGGAGAAGCAAAAAAAAAAAAAAAAGAAAAAAAAAAGAGTATTGGTGCAAATTATTTGCTGGTAAGCAATACTATTTTCTTTGGATTCAAGAATTAGTAACACAATTATAAAAGAATTTCATGAACACTTAAAAAGGATTTCTTCAAAAAACCAGAACAAGTTTTCAAAAGTCCACTTCTGTTTAATATTCTCTTGAAATTGCAAATTCAAAATGCCTGTTTGGAAGGAGTGACAGATTCTGTATAAGCAAAAAATGTGTTTAAACCAAATATAAGGGGGAGGGTGCTGAAAAGTTTCAGCTTGATTGATTCCTCAAAATCTAACCAAATGTCCAAGCATAAATGTTATTTTATTTCTATTTATTGTTTTGAAATGTTTTTTAGCTGGGCTGACAACTTTTCTCATAGCATCATCTTTATAAGAGTGTAGAGTAAGGGACAGGAAGCAGAGAGTTGAAAATAAGGGAAGTATGAAAAGATGTTGATGTATACAGGAAATAAATAAACATGTGGCTTGAAAAGAGAGAAGTCATGAAACTGTAATGTTGAACTTTCTTGTACTCTCTTTCTTCTCTCTGGCTTCATTGAATGTTGGTGGTGCCTGTAGCCAGGCATTTCCTCAATAATTCAGAAATGACAAATATTTCCTAAATAAGCGAAGTTTCGTCTCCTGCTACTCTTTACAGACCATTGGTTGGAAGATGTTCTTGGCAATGTTTATAGTCATGAAATTGAAATTGTTTATTCATACTGCTATCACCAAATAGTTGATAGTGTAAGCAAGTATCATTTTCCCAAACAACTACTTAAGAATAAAGTTGTGATCAAAAAATAGTAGAAATGCGGTGGAAAGACCATTTCAGGGCTCTTAAAATGTAAAAGGTAAAAAAAGAAAAGGAAGAAGAAAAAAGTAGAGGGATGTGAAGAAAAAGAAGGCTGTAAATTAGAAGAGGGCAAAGTTTATAAAGGAGCAAAAAAAGAGAGAGATATAGAGGGAGAATGAAAGAAAGAAAAAGAGAAAGAAATAAAAGCAGTAAGTTGACTGAGGGTAAGAAAGAAGAGAGATATACAAGCCACCCAAGTTGAGACTAATTTCACCACTCCCTCATGACTTATGTCTAAGATAGTTTCATAAACATACACAAAGAAACAGAACTCATCTGCTTATCCACACACAGGATTTTGTATACAATATATATATATATATACAATATATATATATATATATATATATATATATATATATATATATATATATATATGAATGAGATATATAATAGAGAGAGAGAGAGAGAGAGAGAGATGATGATGATGATGATGATGATGATGATGACTGAACAGACATAACTTTCAAGAAAATCTGAACGATTGTGCTTTAAGGTAAATGTAGTAAATGGCACTGCCACTCAAATCCAAGGATGCCAGTCAACAAGCGCAGCTAGCTAATTCCCATTGCAGACGCCTGCTCAGGCACATTTGTGCTTGTTCAACACCCACAGAGCCAACCTGTGGTTTATACTACAACTATGCTGAGCAGACCTTAGTTACAGTTTCTGGGAAAGAGCACATTATCTACTGTG
Organism: Acanthosepion esculentum; assembly: GCA_964036315.1. Lineage (NCBI taxonomy): Eukaryota > Metazoa > Mollusca > Cephalopoda > Sepiida > Sepiidae > Acanthosepion > Acanthosepion esculentum. The sequence continues at coordinate 79,016,535 of OZ038480.1, forward strand.
ATCAACAACTAAACAAGGCTATCACACTCAAACCCTCCGTCACAATGACTTGTGACTTCATGCTAGTACATCCACTGACAGCTCCCAAGTGTTCTGTCGACCCAATTACTCACAAGAATTGGGTCAGCCCATGGTATGTTTTTCAGGTATTTTCCAATCGTAACACATGGTGGGATCGTCTCCTCCAGACCGATAACATCAGGAAGTCACCTTCTTGATAAATCAACCATGGTGAGATTCGAACCCAGGTCTCATGGTCAGAATGTGAACATTCTAACCCCTCAGCCAATATATATATATATATATATATATATATATATGGGGTGCGATGGGTAAATTGTCGCCATTTTACATTTTGTACATGTGTGCTGTTTGTTTTTGATTTTGTTGACTGCACAATATAGATGGGAAATGTTTGTGAGAAAAAGAGCACCAGAAATTTGGAAATGGCATACTGTACTGCTTGGCATTCATTGATGTCAAACTGAGGATGGTGCAGAGGATTTGGAAAGAGTTGGATGAGTCTAGTGGTGATTACGAAGGTACAACAGCTAGATAATTCTGATAAGGAAAGAACTCCTGTATTTGTTAGTGAAGGCCTCAAACTCAATGTGGGGCCTACATCAAGTGACTTGAGGAGGTACTGCTGCCCTGGGTCAATAGGGTGGCTGCTGGAAGATCCTATGTCTGGCAACAGGACTCTGCACCATGCCACACAACCATTTCTGCAACTACATCACCTAACTTACTCTGGCCACCTAACTCCCCAGACTGCAACCCTCTTAATTATTATGTGTGGAGCACAAGCTGAGCAAGAGATCAAAAAACACCACAGATGAACTGAAGGCAAGTATTATGGCAGTATTCACCAACTTAAAGAAGGAAACCATCCAGAAGAGTTGCAAAGTCACCTGGAGGCTGTGGTTGAAGCCAATGGCAATTTTATATTACTTTGACAGACCTATTAGACTTAATATTAAGACAAGAATAAATAGTTGTATCATCAGCATAAGTACCTAGTCAGGAAATGATGACATTGGGATGGTTGTTGATAAAGACAAGAATCAACATAGGTCTAAGGATAGAGCCTCGAGGACCCTGCATTAGTATGAGATGATCCGGAAGGGTGGCCATTCTGCACAACCTTCATTACACGATTTGTTAAAAATGTTTAGATTAAATCAGAGACACGAAAGCCCTTGAAGTTGTGGAGAATGCCAAACCCTGTCAACTGCTTTTGAGATATCTAAAGCCACAGCCTGAGCCTCTCTGTTCTTATCTAAAGCCTGACAGGCAAATTCAATGATAATAGTTAACAGATCAGTGGTTGTCCTAGAGAAACAAAAACCATATTGCTTATAAAAGGCTGTGTGAAATGAGATGCTTAACCAAGTCAAAATTGATTAAAGCCTCTTATATAGTTATTCTCATACATTACACATCTTGCCTTTTACTCTTATGCTCATACAACAATCTATTTCAGTAACGCTCTACTTTGAGTGACTCTTAGGCCTTGTATGGGGTGAACACTACTAATATAATATATATATATATATATATATATATATATATATATATATATATATATATATATATATAGTGTATTTTTGCAGTAATCCCTCTTTTGTACAAGTTTCGTTAAAAATGACTGACAAGTTACTGCAATTAAGCTTTCTTTTCTTTTCTGGACACAAAGTGTGTAAACACTATCCAAAATTTTACATATCTGAGTGCTTTCATCTGTTCTTTTAGTCATTATCAAGGACAATTTTTTTTTTTTTAATGTGTTTTTTTATATGTGTATCCAAAGTTATAGGAATATTTTATTTTCGAAACATGGTCAGCACATTGTGGCCATGTTCATAGTTAATGAATCTTGGCTCTTCCTTTTTCATTATTAATGCTTTTATTATAATCTTTTCTTACATGTGGATGAGGTTATTATGCTTGTATTTTCTACTAGTATGTTTCGAATTAAGTTTGGACAGTTTTTACACACTTTGTGTTCAGAAAAGAAAAAACTTGTACAAAGAAAAGAAAAATTAAATAAAAAGCTTAATCACAGTACTTTGTCAGTTGACTTTAACGAAACTTGTATATATATATATATATATATATATATATATATATATATATATATACACACACACGTTTTAATTCTTATTCACATCAATTAGTCATTTATTTACACTTTTTGTTTCTACTTACACCCTCATCCTACCAAGCTGGGTCCTTTTTTTTCTTTTTTCTGTCCTTTGGCTTCTTGGATATGAATCACCTCTACAGACAGTTTCAAATTTCTTGGGAGCCAACAGGGAGCTAGCAAGGTGACTAGATGTTATTATCTGATAACTGATACTTCAAATCTGCAAACCAACACCAAGACACTTACCAACTATTATTGAAGCATCACTGGTTGAAAAGAAGCAGGACACTGAAAGGAGTGCCAAAACAAACAAATAAAAACAAGCAAGAAAGCAAAGTAGTGAATAAAGTTTTATTCAAAAAGAACTTATTCAACTTTTTAGGTACAATTCACAGTTGCCCATCATTTGGTGTATTTTTAGCATAATGAATCCAGTCTCCTTTAAAACATGATGAGTTAAATGAGTTTGATGATTTTTACAGACTAATATCTTTCAATTTTTGTTGCTTCTAAAATAATGTCTTGGATTAAATAATGGGAACATTGTGTTGACGTAATAAAGATGAGATTACTGGTACATTTAAATCATCAAGTCTTAATGATAGTTCATTACAGGATTTTAAACACTTGTTAGGATAATTACTGGCCATTATAAAATGCTCTGTTTGGGGAGAAGCATTGTAACTTCTGTGATATACTGATACTTGTAACTGTTCCTTTTGCTACTTATTTCTTCAACTTCAAGAGGACTTCAAATAATCTTTTAATAAATAGGTCAGTAAATGATTAAATCATTTTATATACTTTTTTACTTGAATAGGTCTTCTGTTTTATTTTATTTTTTATTACTGCTGCAATTCATGATTTATAATCACGTGGATGCTATCCTTAGTTAAAGTGTTCCTTTATGCAAATATCTTCAGACCAATATAATTACTCATAATGAGCAGGAAATAATATTCAGATAACTAGAGATAAGATAAATTTTAAAATAATGCACAATTTTAATGTGTAAAATATTATCGGTAAACAATAGATAAATTTTTATATACCAAGAACAATTTATGGGGAAGGAGTACGACAAAGTAGAAAAAAATTTTGCGTGACGCATTTCGTCTTTTAGGACTTCATCAGGTTAAAATGATGTTGATGCAAGCATATATGTGCATGAAGAGTGGGGATGCTAAGAATTTTAAATGTAAATTAAACATTTTTTTTATAAATATATATTTTGGGAATATAGTCAAGCTGATTTCATTTAGTTTCTTGTTTTTTGGTTCATATTTTCATCACTTTTGTTATTAAATATACTGAACTGTGATAATAGGTCTACCAAGAAAGATGAAATTTAAGAACCTGAACACTGTGGTTGATATAGCAATTAAAGCACTTTCTATACATTTTTGTTTCAGTAAATTACTTTCTCTTTTAATTAGAGTAGCATTTTTTCAATCAAAATTATGCTCAGACTCATTATGGTGAGTAATACATTGAGCATGTTGTTTTGTAAATGACCCTTTCTGTGTTCATATAATCTTTTATTCAAATTCCTTGAAGTTTCTCCTATGTATTTTTTTCTGACTTTTGTCAGATATTTTTTTAAAAATGAACCCAAATTTTACCTTCACTATGCATTTTTGCCTTAAACTTTAAAAGGGACAGTTTTTTCAGACATAAACCTTTTCAATATTTAAAAACGAGTGCCTTGTTATTCTATAAATTTTGGGGATGAGTATCCTTACAACAGAACAAAGATCATTCACTTTTGTGTGGGTTTATCTATCCTAAAAAGAAAATATTCCAAAAAGCAATATGAGTACTGCAATAAAATGTTGCCTACATCTGTGTTAATTTTTTTTATTTCAGATGAAAGAAATTACAAAATCTCCTATAGAAGGTAGCAACAGAGAGTGAGAAGAAAGGACTAAGCATAAACTACAAGAAGATAGAATGCATGGTCATCAGTAAAAGGATGAGCCTGAAATGCAATTTGCTTATCAGGAACAGAGTATAATCTAACAGATACAGGAGTTTAAATATCTGGGAAGTGCTTTAACAGAGGACGGTAAGTGCGACACTGAGATCCATAGACTTATTGGGATGGCCAAGGACGCATTCCAAAAGTTTGGCAGAGTATTGCAAGACAGGAGGATTTCTTTGGTAACAAAGAAAAGAATACTGAGCTATTACGAGACATCTGTCCTTCTTTATGTCAGTGAATGTTGGATGATTTCCTCAATGATGAAGAAGAGACTCGAAGTGACAGAGATGTGGTTCTACAGAAGGATGCTAAGGATATCATAGAACTGAGCGTGTGAGCAATGATGAGGTCTAAAAGAGGATGCAAACAAGGAAGAGGATCATACTTAACATCAGGAAGAGGCAGCTGAAGTTTCTGGGACACACAATGAGGAAAGAGGGCCTGGAGAATTTGATATTCATGGGTTGAATAGAAGGAAAAGAGAAACAATGCATAACATACCTGGCGGGCTTAAGTAAGTGGATGACAGAACATGGCCTGCGGGAGGAAGCAGAGGGAAGGAACTTGTTGAGAGCCACAAGGGATAGAGGGAGGTGGAGAGCCATGATTGCCTACGTCCTGAAAGGGCGTGGCACATAAAAGGAAAGAAAGAACTTTTTCATTGATTCAAAATTAACTAATATCTGGTCCCCCAATTCTCTTCTTGTGGCTCAGGGAGTGGTAACTCTGAAGCAGACTGTCTTTTAAACAATTTATTAGGTCAGGGAGATTGGATTGTTAGAGATGGGGTCAATTTTGATCAGATCAATTCTGCTGTGAAAGAAACTGTAAAGGAAATATTCATTCTTTTTTCCTGATGAAGAACAGAGATTGCTGATTGAAAGGTTATGAACTTAAAGTTCACATTTGGGTGAAAATACATTCAAAATGCTTTTATTTCTTAAATACCATGTTTAATGTTGGTTAAACCACCTCTTCAAGAAAATATTTAAATAAAGTTATTTAAATCATGGATACTGAAAATTGTCTATGCAGTTAGATGAGAAATAAGAACGCAGATTCAAGGATGGTAACTCAATGATATTTGATGCCAATCTGAAAGGTCAATTCAATATGATGTGTCTAACAATAATCTATGCCGAATGATGGAATACTTTAGAGGTAAAAACTAATCCAATTTTAATTTTTTTAATCAAGAATTTTTTGTAATTTCTGACATTTTAATATTTTGAATGAAAAGCTTGTAAGAAAAGGTTCATAATTTCTATTTTGAAGACTTGATTTTGAGAATGTTTAAAATTTCCTTAGAATGTGACAGAGAGTTATTTTACTGATTCATATTGGGTTATAAGATCTACTGTTTTGAATGAAATTCTAACATATCAAAAATTAAAGTATTTCTTTTAATAGACATGCATTTCATGGGATGAAAATTTATCTAACAATAATGAAACAAAGTAAACATATGAAAAAATGTAAATCTTTGTGAATATAGATATGATGAGATTCATATGACTGAGTTCATTTTTATTTTACACAGATTTTTTTAATCTTATAATAAATGTTAGCAAATTATTATCCATTTTGATTTAAGAAAGAAGCTTTTGCACAATACTTCCTAAGCATCAAACATTTTTTTTATGGGAGTAGATGTCTCATTTGCCCGTTTGTGAGAACCATCACTGATCACAGGTAACAAAATTCACTTAAATTTCCACATTACTCGAGGTGATTGGTAGTTGTGCTAGTTGAAAGGTATCATTGAAATAAACTACTGAGATGGTGATGTTAATTTGAGGAAAGAAATACCCAAATTACTGTATTTAAACCTTATACAAGTTTCCCAAATTGTTTACAATCAATTAATTAATTAAATTATAGCGTTTTTTCTTTTTTTGTAAAATAAAATCTAAAGTGAAATGTTCTGTTTTTTTAGAGGTTTTTAGTTAGAGTTGATGAGAAAGTTGCAGCCCACACAGAATGAACAATCCCACTGATAACAGACTTTTTAGAATGGTAATAAGTGCCACACCATTATAAAGACATAATACCTATCATTTGTTGTGCTTAATTCCACTGATCTCAACAAACTCAGGTGCTATAAATTATGGACTTACCTTGATCTCATGTCTTACTTTAACCTTTCTCATTTATTGCCTGGTTTTTGTAAATTTTCTTGTTTGTAAACAGTATACTTATAATTTCTCCTAGTAATAACGCAATGTGGATGATAAAAATAGATTATTTGGGATTAATGTTTAGTCCTAATCTAGTTCTTTTGGATATGTGAGTGCAAATCTGCTTTGTTAGATTTAGGTCACTCTTGAACAAATTGTGGTAAGATTCTGACAGTTAAAACAATATGTATAGACTTACAGTGTTTGCTTATTTTTAAAATGGTATCATGAAGAAACAAAATGCTGTCATAGAAATACACTTTAAAATCTATGGACCAAGTAATAAAGTAAAATAAAGCTTTAACTTAGAAAATCTTACAGAACTGAATGAGAAGATAAAAGTTGAGAGATGTCAAAAGAGTTGTGAATTAGCAGTTAAAATTTGCACTTGAGTTACACCTGACTGAGGAGATGAGAATTCTGTCAGAACTCATCAAAATAATGCACCATGTCAAAGATGTTATTGAGAAATGGAGATTTGAGTTGCACACTTAGGTTCATTAGTTGTCTGAAGAAAACGTGTAAAGACCACCAAAAGAGCCTCAGTTTTTCAAGAAATCCATTGTTATTTATAAAAAAATGTTTCCAAAATGTTTGATTAATAGCAATATTTTGTAGTGGTCTTTTAGCCAGGTATTCAAAAGAAGACATAATATCCACTGAATAAAGATATCTAAAAGAAAACATGAACCTTTCATATCGTTAAAATATATGTTTTCTGATATTTCTGGTTTATTTATAAAGGATGCTACAAAAAGGCCAATAAGTGAAGTTTACATCAATCCCAGAGAAAGAGTCAAAAAATAAATATCAGGTAACATGCTTTGATGTAGCCGAAGCAATGAATCCAATTTCCTTTAGGTAAGCAACTTGCTAAAAAGACTGCTTTTACCTGTGAAACTATTGCCTTAAAAACACCGCAGTTGCCTAGGTGGTAATTACTAAGATGTTAAAACCAATAATCTTTCAAGAGGCATTCTTCTCACATTGACTGCTATTGGTAACAAGTGATGATTTAGAGCTAAACAAGAAAAAGAAATAGTTTACAAACAAGCAAATAATTACACAAAGCCTTTCTACGTATGGCATGAATTATAGATGAAAAGATGAGTCTGACATCTTAACAAGAAGATGGACTGATGTGACAGAACAGCTCTAGATTAATAGTATACTCATCTTAATGACTTTGAAGAGCATAAAGATCATAGAAATATAAAATACAAAAAGGTGCAAAAGAAGCTCTGAGTTAAGGTAATTGCAAGTTTCAAAAGAATCAAATAATAAATTAAAAATTCATGTCTGAAATACCTAACTTACTGAAGAAGAGCAAAATGAAATATGAAACCCAGAAACTGTCTACAAGAAATATACTGTTTGTTGAAACTTGACTAATGCATGGAATAATAATGCAACACAAAATGTACTTAGAACAAAATGTATTTAAACAAGAAAGTGTACACAATATTTACATATAGTCTTTTGTATATTCCTGGGAAGACCGTTCATGGAGAATGTGTTGACTAAGTCGTAGTCAGGCAGAGTCTCTAGTTGGATCTCTTGATTCGCCTCCCTGTCTTCCCGGTACCAACCATATTTATATAGTCGGTACTCCACTATGCAAATTAGGTGGATCCTACCACAACACTGTTGAAGCAAATAAATATAATTTGTTCAGAATTAGTTTTTAGAAAGTGATGTTACCAAGCTGATGACTTTGTTTCAGAAGCAGTTGTACTGATTATTACAGGAATAATTATGAAAATGTATATTAATTAACATATGATAAAACTGAATAAATTCTGTAGTCTTAAATTATAACAGACAGATTGTTAAAACATTGTGTTCAAACAAAATAAAACTTAATTTTTATTAAATTTTATTAATGAAGTACAATATTCTTGTTCACTATTTACCCCTAGCTGGGACCTTAGCATGTGTTATCACCCTGAGTTAGGATGGACCTGGGAACAACAGCAATTAAGAGGTGGTTCCACACTCCTCACATCCTCCCAATCAGAGGCCTTGCTGCCAGATGTAGCTTATTGTCATACCCAGGACAGTTCTATAAACTTCTTATTCTTTCTTTTCTTCTCACTTCTCAATAAATTTGTGGAAGTTTAAACAAGGCCACCTAAAAATTAAAACTTCCCCACTGACTTTGGGTGATAATGTCAGAATTTTTTAAGTGCAATGATCAAAAATAGTTTCAAGAAAGTGAACTCATCGATTCCCGTACCTCCCATCCAAAGATACTGGTGATCCAGCGAGTCCAGAGAGATTATAAACAGTTATAAACTTGAATAGTTTGCATTAGAAGTCATTTTAAAGATACAAAATTCATAATCAAGGAATTACTTCAAGATGAAAATGCCATATTAAATCATCTATAAATATTAACAGAATTTCATGACTTTTAAATGACTAATTTCACTGTTTCTGTTATGGAAACTTTCAAAATAGTTGTTCTTAGAAGCTCTCAGCATTCGTAGACTGAACATTTAGTGTTGCTGTTGGTTGAAATTTATAAAATTACTTTCATAAAACAGATTTTTAGGAAATTATACTTCTGAAGTTCACTCTTATAACCTTTTCTGGTATTGGTGGGAGTTTCCTTCCAAACCTTTTGTATAAAGTAATGTAAAAATCAACATCTTTATTATATCTTTATTTTCACTTGTAGTTATATGCTTTACCCTTTTTTTGTTGTTGCTGTTGGAAGTGTTCAAGCGATGGTATTTACGATTTTATAGAGTGTTTTCTTTAAGACCTAAGTGATTCATTCCCTTGAAGTCATTTTTAATTATTGATCCAAGAAAACAATTATATACAGCTGATAATTTAGCCATTTTTGAACCAGTCGGGTACCATGTGAGTCATCCATATAGGCTATTTAATATCATAACTCAAGTTCTCAGATTAATATTTTGGTTTTGTAGCATCTAGTGGTGTTGTGTAAAACTTCCCCTAGTGCAATCTATCCTATGTTCAATTTCCTTATCTCCTCAACTAAATTCATTATAACTCAATAGCATAGGAGTAGATAGTTTTGCTTACTGCCTGGTTCCTTCTAAAGTCTTCTACAACTCTATACTTCTAATGGCTCTACTTGAAGTCTGAAATTTTATTTATTTTTCCCTCAGTAGGAGTAAATATGTCCACCTATTTTCCAGTTCACACTTCTCCCTGGTTTTTTGAACAGGAGTAGGACTTTATACCTTTTTCCTGTTTAGGATTGGAATTCTGTTTCCTTCTAAAATTTACTTCAACTCTTTACTTCTAACATCTCTGCCTAAGCTCTGAAATTTTATTTACTATTTATTTATTTTTTTTCTCAATGGTAGTAGATATGTTCATCTATCATCCAGTTCACACTCCTCCCTGCTCTTTTGAATTAGAGTAGAGGTTTATTCCTTGTTTTCTGTTTAGGATTAAGTTTCTGGTTTTTTCTCCTAAAGTCTTATCATTCTCTTTCACTCTTAGTAACCCCTTGCATCTTAGTGGCATTATTGCCTTACTTGAGGTGAAATGATTTTAAAAAATAAGGAATATGAAGTTTTTAGATTTTATTAATTCTACATTCTGAATTTTTATGATGGATTCAGGGTAGGTGCTATCACTACTCTCATCCAATTCCAGGTCATGGATTCTCTTTTAGAAAGGTTTATCTGAAGAACTAACTCTTAGAACACCTGGTAATGAATGCTGATGTCAATAAAATATTCAGAGTACAATATTCAATCCTGACTTGGCATGTCGACTTCAGTCGCTTTCTCACAGACGTGATATGGCTTCCCTATGTCTTTTCTATAAATATTTTCATGGCAGCTGCTCTGACAAGCTTTTTCCCCGGTGCCCTGACTGCAATAGATTCTTTTCTCACACTTCCCACCTGTAGAACTCTTTTCTGTTTACTTACCTGATAACTACAATCTTCAAGAATTTAAATGCAACATCAATCACCAGCTTCTGTCTTCTTGAATCCTGTTCATCTTTCATCCTTTCCTCAATCTTCTCTATACTCAGCCTTTTCTCTCAATTCCATTCCCTGTAAACTCCTTGCGTCTTAGTGGCATTCCCACCTTGCTTGGGGTGAAATGATTAAAAAAAATCTCATTTATGATGAGTTTTGAAAAACAAATTTTTACTTGCAAAATGGAATCAAACACATTTAACCAACTGATATATGTCCTACACATAAAGAAAAGCAAGAAAGGAAAAAATAAAACTAAGGAATGTCATTGATAACTTAAATCAACTCTACTGGATCAATCCCCAAGACCCAAGACCAGCTGAAATCCAGACAAAAATCATTGAAGAGCAAACATGAAATAGAATGATCAGAGAATATCTGTTCTTTGTGCTTCAAAAAAATCTAGATGCAAAAAAAAAAACACAAAAAGATATCAGTGATAATTCTGAAGCCCATGTTTACATCAATGTCGGTGCAGAAATAAAGAAATTCATTCTGGGAGATGTGACAAAATCAACCAAGATAAATAAACTCATTTATTTAATACAAAAAAATTGAAAGAAGGAAGGAAGAAAAAAAAAGCAGAAAATTGCTAAGATTGAAGCTGACTTAAATTTATTAGAAAATGGAAATAACGTTTTTTCTTTTTTCTTCTTTTTTATCATTTTCTTTCAATTTCTGAGTGGTCTTCCTCTGCATCCTTAGTGTTCAATGCTTGCAGATAATTATCTTTCCTTGTTGTGTATTCAACAACAGAATCTGACCTTCAACAAAATAACATGAAAGCCAGATTATGTTCCCTGATATCTCCAGGTTGTGATACACAGTTTATATATTGCATTCAAAGCATTTATGTCAGAGAATTTCCTCTCTATTTTAAAAACAAATTGAAACAATATAAAAGAAATACAAAAAAGGCAGTAATGGATTGTTCAACAACAACAGAAATAGGTTTGTTTTGGGTTGATCATTTCTTTCTTAAATGAGCAAGTTTGTGACATGATAATGAGAAAATTTGATCTTAGAATCCCTGTGAAAATGATCTCAGAACCAGAAGATTACACTGGGAAATAATAATTAGAAGACATCAGTTTAAGATTTGTAATTTGATCAATAAGCATTATTAAAATGCATAATATATTTAAATTAAGGCCCTTAATTTAAAGATAAATTATAATACACATCTTTAAAAAAAATAATACGGTTTTAAATTAATAAATAATATATTATTAAATCAAAAGATCAATGTTATAATACTAATATTTTTCACACAGCATGTAGATATTTTTTAAATCTGAATTAAATTTTTCATTTTAACATTTTTGTATACCATATATACTTACATATCATGTGACCTTTGACCTAATTTTATTTTTATAATTAATGCTGGATTTTTTTTCCAGTAAGGTTTACTTTGTACAAATCCGGGGGCACTCAAGGAAGAGGGTTGTGTTAAGGGGTAGTTTATATGGATAGGAGGGGAAGATAACAGTTGGCTCTAGGACTGAACAGTTTAGGACTTATTTCGTTCCACTGCCCATGTCTAGCGATATCTTGTCTGGTTCTTATTTTTAGTACTGTTCAGTTATTGCTTGCCCTGTTTCCAGTGAGTTCAAGTGCACAATGTCTAGCTCAGGGAGTGAACTCACAAGTACTATTTCACTAAATTCACAAATCAATGCTGTAATCCACTAGACTATTGTCCCAAAACATTATGATAACAGCAACAAAGATGAGGACTATAATTCCTATCCTAATAATGTAAATACTGTATATACTCACATATCATACAACCTTTGAAGACTTAATTTTGAAGCCAATTTGACTACACTAAATGGATATATAGTTTGGTCAATGGCATAGCCAGGGCCAGCAACACTAATTTTATATCTTGTGTTTGATTTGTCCCCCTTAAAATTAGCTTCAAAATTAGGTCTTTAAATGTCGCATAATATGCAGGTCTACACGGTAGCTGTTTTTTATAAGAGAAAAATATTGATTTTTACATTATTTTTAACTCATGACTGACAACTAAGTAACTTAAATTTATTATAATTATTTGTGTATAATACACACTTATGTATAATATGTATCTTTCATTTTGGGCTATAACATTCTGAAAACAAAAAATTATGTATAATATATAATGACTTTTTAGAATTTGTAGCAGCTAAATTTAACCTTTGTTCACTTTTTTATCTGGTTCATATGCACCAAAAATAAGAATTTATACAGTTTATATTGTTTCATACAGTATTTAGAGAAAATACATGGACATATTTACATGAGGAATATAACAAGCCTTTGGCAAAAAATAAGCTAAGATTAGGAGAAACAAATTTATAAACAAATACAGACATTCCTGTAGCAAAGTCATTAAAATCCTGCTGCATACTGAACACTCTGTGGATGGCAGTGAAAATATTTTTCAGGAATGATGATGTCACTGAAGATGACAAAGATATCTACTTGTGATAGATGAAACTGTCACAACATCTATCTTTCACATAGATAGCAAGGAAAGAGATTAAAATGTACTTTACTCATCAATGGGTCAGTAGGTATTAGTGAGTTACAGATAGAAATCAATAGTTATAACTAGATTTTTATAAACCTATAATTGATATGAAATTTTTTTAAAATCTTTACAATTATTACCAGATTTCTTTGTAGAAATCTATAATAAATACAGAACTTTTATTTTAATTTTTATATTTAGTATTGGATTTTTTTAATAATTAATACTGGATTTTAATTTTAATTTTTATAATTAATACTGGATTTTTATTTTATTTTTTATAATTAATACTGGATTTTTATCTTAATTTTTATAATTAATACGGGATTTTTATTTTATTTTTTATAATTAATACTGGATTTTTGTCTTAATTTTTATAATTAATGCTGGATATTAATTTTTATAATTAATCTTTTAATAATTAATACTGGATTTTTATTTTATTTTTTATAATTAATACTGGATTTTTATTTTTATTTTTATAATTAAAAATGGATTTTTATTTTATTTTTTATAATTAGTACTGGCTTTTTATTTTTATTTTTATAATTAATGGTGTATATTAATTTTAATTTTTATAATTAACATTTTTCTAATTAATACAGGATTTTTACTTTTATAGTTAATATTTTTATAATTAATACTGGATTTTTATTTTAATATTTATAATTAATGCTGGATATTAATTTTAATTTTTATAATTAATATTTTTATAATTAATACGTAATTTTTATTTTTATAGTTAATATTTTTATAATTAATACTGGATTTTCATTTTTATTTTTATAGTTAATATTAGAATTTCACTTTAATTTTTATAATTAATACTGGATTTTTATTTTAATTTTTATAATTTTGCACTGGACATCAATGGGCTAATATTGATGTGAATAATATTTTTTTTTGAAAAATGTAATATTTGGTTAGGGATTTAAATTCTTCATTACACATTAGTTAGTTGAGACCAGAGTCATATTGTTCTCAATATAGTGGTATACATGGACAGAAGGGAATAGGAATATTAGCCATTTTCTTATAAGGAAACATTCAACATTCATAGACTGAGTAGACAGTACTACTCTAGGTTGAAATTTATAAATTTTTTCTCTTAATGCAACTTTTCATGGAAAATAGGTTTCTCAAGTCCAGTAGCTGTTATTGCTCTTTCCTATATTGATGAAGGGTTTCCTTTCTAACCTTTTGTTTGAAGCAGTGTAGAATGTCAACATCTTGATTATGCCATTATTTTTTGTTCTAGTTAAGTGTGCTGTTCATTTAAGTTGTTGCTGTTGTTAAGAGTCTTCAAGTGATGCAGTTTCTGTTATTTGCTACAGTTCTTTGTGATTCTGTAGCACCAGTCCACAAGGTTTGAAGAAATATGGTCTTTGCCAAGACCCATAGGCTTCATTTGATCAAACTGTTTTTTTTTTCCAGTAAGGTTCACTCTGTACAAAACCTGGTAGGCATTTAAGGTAGAGGGTTGCATTAAGGGGTCGTTTATATGGATAGGGAGAGAAGATAATAGTTGACTCTAGACTTAAACTGATTAAGATTATAGTGATCAGGGAAACATCCTCTTGTGAGTCTGTTCCATAGGACAATGGTCCACAGGAAGAAGCTATTTGAGTGGAACTTACTTCTTACTGATGGAATACAGACAGAATGAGAGTGGTTTGCTATTATATAAGTGGCATGGCGGGTCTTAGCCATAAAGATCAAACCTGGTGGAACCAGGAGATGCAGTTCGTCCAAGCATTTTCCATGGAAGTAGCAACAGAGTAGTGAGAAGCTTACCACATCCCACCTGTGTGAGAGAGAGAAAGCCATTTCTAACCATTGATCTGAGAAAGCAGTTGTATATAGCGGATAGTTTAGATATTTCTGGATGTATTTGGTGCCATGCATGACATCCATATGAATTTCACAATCTGATAAGACAATTTAAGAACATGACTCATGTTTTTTGGGTTTATGTTTGATTTTGTTGCAGTGTTAGGTAAAACTACTCCTACTTCAGTCTATTCTATGTTCTATTTCCTTATCTTCTATACTAAATTTGTTATAACCGATACTGGGTGTTTAGTATTGAACTAATTCCACATCCTAATTTTTTGTGAAAGATTCACAGTATATACCATCACGACTTTCATCTCAATTCCAGATAATTAGAAAACTGTTCTTTTGACAACTTTTTCACACCATCTGATAAAACACAATTATTCTTTCATCCCAAAAGTGAAATCTGAATTTGGGAATAATATTTTACTAATTTGAA
This sequence comes from Acanthosepion esculentum, assembly GCA_964036315.1. Lineage (NCBI taxonomy): Eukaryota > Metazoa > Mollusca > Cephalopoda > Sepiida > Sepiidae > Acanthosepion > Acanthosepion esculentum. Next base: position 79,031,602 of record OZ038480.1, read on the forward strand.
GGTCTATAAAATAATCCTTTTCATGTGCGGGTAGTTTAACAATTAGTATTTCAGAAAGAGAGGTCAGTGAATGGATTTTTAATTCTGGCCATTCATTTTCCATTCACTTTTGCACAAATACTCTTGAGAAAGGTATGATTTCATTTCCTTATAAGAAAATAGTTAACATTCACTGAACAAGTAGCCAGTGCTACTTTAAGTTGAAATTTATAAAATCTCTCTATTATTATTCAGAAAAATATATTTCTCACATCCAAAAATTATCCTTATTTCCTGTATTGATGAGGGATCCCTTCCTAATCTTTTCTTTGAAATAGAGTGGAATGTCAGCATATCTTTATTATGTCATTATTTTCTCTTTGATTTACATGTGCTATCTATTTTAGTTATTGCCGCTGTTGAAAGCCCTCAAGTGATAATGTTTCTGTTAATTGATACAGTTCTTTGTTTGTAGATCTGTAGTGCCAATCCATGACGTTCAAAGAAGGATGGTCCTCTCTAAGACCGACAGGTTTCACTTGCTCAAAGCCATTTTTAACCATTGATCCGAGAATGCAGCTGACAGTTTAGATATTTCTGAACATGCTTTATGTCATGCATGATATCCACATGAAAATTATTATTTATTTTTTGCACATAATATAGACGACCTTTAGCTTTCGGGTTTAAAAATATAGAAAAACTGAATATTCTGCATAAACAATTATGGTGGTCTCGGTTCATGAAAATAATATTTTAAATTTTTCAATTATTAATTTGAATTCTATGAGGGTAGGTAATTTTAAAGGTATTTCATTTTTTCTTCTATATGCAATGTCCCTTCAGGACGTGGGCGATCATATCTCTCCGCAATTTCCTGTCCTTTGTAGTTCTAAGTAAATTTTGTCTTTTTGCTATCTCTACTAATCCCTGTTCTGCCAACCAATTACACAAGGTAGGTTATTTGCTCATTTCCTCTGTCTCTTTTGCTTTCAATATGTCCTTTGAGTGATAAATTCTCCAAGCCCCCTTTCCTCATTATGTGCTGTGGAAATTCCAATTGTCTCTTACTGATTTTAAGTATGTGTCCTTTTTTTCCCTTAAAACTTGGTTGTAGAACTGCATTTCTGTAGCCTCAAGTTCTTCACCTGTGATGAGATTGTCCAGCATTCAATGTCATATAGGAGGACCAATATTACATAATAATTAAGAACTCTTTTCTTTGTTTCTAATGAAATTTTCCTGTTTCTTAATACTTTGCTTAGTTTTTGGAAGGTATTTTTCACTTTACACAAAATACATGCAAAATCTAAAAAAATCTCTGTTCATAAACATTTACTTTGAGTATTTCATATTGAATTTATTTCTTTATAAAGTTGAGAAATTTCTTTTCTTGTATCTAATTTTGTAACCTTTAAATGATTTATTCTCATATTTTGTCAATTTTTAGATGACACTTGGTACATTTAAAAGTTTTAAAGACAAACTTTTGCAGTATAACTATTAATGCTTCAAACAATTTGTTACAAGTTGTTATTGCACTTGATTTAAGAAAAATGTATTGTTCGACACAGTCTCTTCTCTTTAACTGGTGTGTAGAATTAATTAGAAAATAAACCCTAAATATGATTAATCAAGAACTAACAAAATTTGCAGTAATTTCTGTTATGTTTTCCTTCAAACTGAAAGGTTGCAAATAGGTATAAGCCATAAAATAAATGATTTTACAATTCTGAATTTACCATATGATAATAAGGAACAAATGAATTTTACTTCATAGAATAAGGTAGACAACAGCAAATAGTTGAAGTTCGAAAAATAATTGAATGTAACAATAAATACTCAAATACTCAAGCAAATATGCAGGGACAAATTGTAGAAAGATTATAAAAGGTATAGATAAGTTGAAATATCAGTTATTGGAAATAGAAAAAAATGATTGTAATAGACATAATTGTGACATTAGTTGGTAGCTATTGTAAAATAGTAAAAGCAGATGGAAGTTTGAATATTGGGAAGAATAATCAGATATGGAATAAAGTAGAGGAAATGGAATAAAAACTGATAAAGCAATTTCAGAGACAAAAATTGAATTTTTCAATTCATTCTTGCTTATTATTCTTTGGGTCATATTAATTTCATTCTGTTGGCAAATTCATTTTTCAAATTGTGGTTATTGATATTTTGGATTTTTAAGTATTTTGGGAAAGAGGAGAAAGGGGAAAAAGAGGAAGTTAAGAGAGGGGTGAGGAGAAAGGAAAAAAAGAAGACAAAGAAATGAGCAAAGTGTAGAGACAGAGGGGAAGAAATATGGCAGAGGAAAGAAATAAGAAAGATTAATAAAGGAGAGTGAATGGAAAGGGAGAAAGTAAAGGAAAAATGAAGAAAGAAAAAAGAATATAAGGAAGAGGAGGAAAAGAAGAAGGAAGGAGAGGAGGAATGTGATACAAGGAGATTCACCTCTAACAAGAAGTATAAAATGGATAAAAGATTGTAAATTCTTAATAATGTGTAGGTTTATGTATTTTACATTTATATGCTTTATATAAATATATATATATATATATATATATGTATATGAATATATGTCTATTTAGGTAGCATATCTTCACTCAAACATGTTTCATTGAATAATATAGACATATTATACCTATATATTATGAAAAAACTACAGTGCCTTCCTTGATGAATTTCATCTTAACATCAAGAAATTGATTAGAGAACTGGAAATGATCAGTATAAAAAGAAATACATGTAATATGTCTATATTATTCAATGAAACATATATGAATATGAAGATATTTATGGCAAATGCTATTAAATAAAAGAAATTTTATGTCGATTAATGATCAAGTTTTCAAAATTACGAATAACCCTTCTCAGACAAAAAAAAAATTCTATTAGAAATTGCTCAAAGTTCATTTCGGAAGAAAAGTACAAGAAATATGGCCTAAGCTTTCGACCAATCCAATTTTTATCATTTTAAAGCAGATTATAAGTGTTTTTTTCATTCTTATTCTCTTTAAAATTTCCTTATTTTTATTTTGGTTGGATATTCCATCCAACCAAAAAGCTACACAATACATATTCTGACTTTGCACAGTTTTCATAAATTTATACAAAATGCTGCATATAACACACATGTGCATGCATATAATATATATATGTGTATGTGTGTGTGTGTGTGTGTGTGTGTGTGCATTCAATTCTCTACACTTGCCAATTTATTAGTAAGACATAGTAGCTAACTGTTATACTACATTTGTGGCCCTAACACATCAGCAGCAGGATGCGTCCTCTACCAGTAGAGGACGTGCACTGCTGATGAGTCCTAAAAAAGACAAAATGGCTGTCCAGTGTTTTTCTGCATGTGCATGTGTGTTGAGGATTCTAGGTCTAGATATGATGAATTGTTATATATATGTATATATATATATATATATATTAAAATCATTTCACTTCAAGCAAGGCAATAAACCACTCTGATACAAGGGGTTACTGAATCTGAAAGAATATGAGAATAATACGACACTATTAAGGAAAGAGAACAATAAAAGAACAGGAATTTAGAAGACAACATACCATTTCCAAATTTCTGGTGGAGTGAATTGTGTCATGGTGCTCACAGATGGTACCCAACTGACCCTACTATACCCTACTATACGGTGCAGTCATCAAAATCAAAAACAAACATGCGTACAGAAAATTATAAATATAAAAATGGTAACAATTTACTCATCGACCACTGTATTTATCTTTTGCGTTTGATGATTGGTTGGATTTGATTGGTTTGTTTAATGACATATTAGCACCTTATGTGTCATTTAATGCTGAAATTTAATTTATTTTCTTGAGAGCTTTAAAGCAATAAAACATATGTTATTCTGCTTTTACAAATGAATACATGGTAAATGATACTTTTGTGAATATATGTGTTTGTGTGAACATAAATAGTAGAATTGGTGAAATCTGTGCTTTATGATGTAGTTTTCTTGAAGTTATATTTTGAAATACAGTTTGAGTTCTTTAAGAATTTGTAGAATATTAGAATTTGGCACCTGTATTACAATTAGGCACCTGATTTTCATTTGTTACTCAGATAGGTATTTATCAAGAATATTTATTGGAGATTTTTGCCACAAAAGAATTCTTGCATCATGGTGCTCTTTTTCTTACAGATGGTGCCCAACTGACCCTACTAAACTGTGCAGTCAGGAAAATCAAAAACAAACAACGCGTATGCGTGAAATTAAAAATATAAAATGGCAAAAATTTTCCTATCACACCTTGTATAGGAATATACATAATGCACACATAAATACAATAAATAGATAATTATATATGCATATAGATATAGATACATAAACACACACAGAGATATTCATATAGGTATAAATTTATAAACATTATTCATCGAGACAATATTAGCTCACTTAATATACATTCCCATGAACCTACTGAGCAGCCAAATTTAAAATTTGATTATTTATTTACTTTCTACAATAAAACAAGCATAATGCCCGAGGCAAAAAATCAAGTCCTTTTTTTTATCCTCTACCATATGAATTTTAAACTAATTTCAGCTAGAACCAATTTTGCAAAGTCTACTGATTTTGTAATAAGATTACTTTTACCAATACTGTGGACAATTTAACTTTCCATAAAAATATTCAGAAATGATAAACCTTTCTTTATCTTTATTATTAAGTTCTGCTGGTAGAGAACTTGTATGATAGAAATGCAATAAAACTTATTAACTGATTTTTCAATATTACCAGATGTTCGCGCTGAATTTTGTTAATCAGTTACATTCTACATTCACTATTTACCATGAAAATTCAACTCTTTTCTTCATGCAATCACAGAAATAACTAGGGAATAGTGTCTGTCAGATATATTGTATATTTAACTCTGTAGCCACCACTGTAGAGTACAGGAATATTGCATATAAATTTTTACAGGGTGGAGTTGTTAGTCGCATGCCCAACCAATTTTGAATTTAGTATGTCATATATGGCATACCATACCAAGCAACCAGTACTGCTTTGAAATTTATTTCTCTTCAAAAAACATTTTCTGGAAAATAGGTTTTTCAAGTCCAGTAGTTGTTATCACTCTTTCCAGTATTGACAGGAGTTTCTTTCCTAACCTTTTAATTGAAGTGGTGTTGAATGCCAACATGTTATTTATTTTCTCTTTGAGTTACATATGCTAAACATTTTAGTTGTTGCTGTTGTTGGTCATCCACAAGTGATATGGTTTCTGTTATTTAGTACAGTTATTTGTTTGACAAGGTTCAAAGAAGGATGATTTTTTTTCACTCGCTCAAAGACTTTTTTAACCATTGAGCTTAGAAAGCAGTTGTATACAGCTAATAGTTTAGATATTTCTGAATGGTATTTTGGCATTATGCATGACATCCAAATGAATGTCTCGATCTGAGTAGGCTGTTTAAGAACATGACTGAAGTTTTCCAGTTTGATGTTTTGGTTTTGTACCAATTTGTAGTGTTGGGCGAAACTATCTCTAGTGCAGCTTATTCTATGTTCAATTTCTTTCCCTCCTATACTAAATTTTTTCCAACTGATCCATATACTGAGGTATTTGAAGTGTTTAGTATTCACTAATTCCACATTCTGAATTTTTATGATGGATTCAGGGTATGTGCTATCATTGCTTTCTTTCCAATTCCAGATCATAGTTTCTTTTTTGGAAACGTTTATCATAAGTCCTATTTATTGGAACACTTAGTAGAGGGTGTTGATTTTCTGTTCAAGATCATTCTTACCCCAACTATAAATACCTGTCATCAACATAGCTCCTATCCCTCATCATTGATATAGTAAGATGGAAAACCTTTAGAATAAACAATGAAATAAAATGTCAATATTTTGATCAAAGTCTTATTCATGCTTTAAAGATGGATGACATCAAGACATGATAATTTTCAAACAAGTTTTGTAAATAATATACAGAATACTCTTCAAAATTCAAAAAGAATTTTTCATCATTGAGTTATTTTAGTCATATCTGCATCATAACTGAGAAGTTATCAATAGGTAACTTTTACTATATTCAGAATATTTCAGATTTTTATTTGAGTAAATTGTGAGTTATAAATCATTTTTAATTAGGTGTGAGTTAGGAAGAAATTTAATAGAATTTCATAGCATTTTGTACTATGTGATATGATGTATGTGAATTATAAGTCACAAAGTATTTTGAATTAAAAGTAAGATATAAAACATTTTGAATTATAGATGAGTATAAAGCGTTTCAAATTATGGTTGAGCATAAGGTATTTATGAATTATGGTTGAGTGTAAAGTATTTGAAATTATGTGTATCTTGAATTATTAGTTAAAAAGTAATGTTAAAAAGTAAAGTTAAAATATCTTGAATTATTAGTTATATCTCATTTTGAACTAAAAGCAAACTATAAATCATTTTGAACTAGGAGCAAATTATAAATCATTTTTGACTATGAGTAAATTATAAATCCTTTTGATCTATGAGTAAATTATAAATCCTTTTGAGCTATGAGTAAATTATAAATCATTTTGATCTATGAGTAAATTATAAATCATTTTGGACGAGAAGCAAATTATAAATCATTTTGGACTAGGAGCAAATTATAAATCATTTTGAATTATAAGTAATAAAACATTTTGAAATATAAGCAATTTATAAAAGATATTGAATTTGTGCATTATAAATCATTTTTAATTAGATGTGAGTTAGGAAAAACTTCACATTATGAGTATTCTAAAGCATTTTGAAGTACATTGAATTTTATAGCATTTGAAAGTAAGTGTGAGTATTTTGAATTATGAGAGATTTTTTACGTATTTCAAAATTAGAGTGAGTATTTAAAATTATGAAAAATAAAGCATATTTGAAATATGAGTGAGCAAGAATTTTGCATTATAAATGTGTTGGAAAGCATTTTGTATTATGTGTGAGTTATAAAACATTTTCATTCATCAGTGTATTATGATGTATTTTGAAATATGGCTGAGTATAAAACATTTTCAATTATGGGTGAGTTAGAAAGCAATTTGTATTATTAGTGATTAAGAAAAAGTGTTCAAATTATGAGTAAGAAAGCATAAGGGTGAATCATAAATTATTTTGGAATTGACATAGAATGCATTATGAATTATGAGTGTGATACACCTAAGTTTTAATTAGCTATTTGAAATAGATGAGTGTAATACATTTTGAATTCTCAGGTTTTTTTAAAAGTATTTTGAATTATAAGTGTGTTATAAATCATTTTGATGTATGGATGAGTATAAAGCATTTTAAATTATGTGTGAGTTAAAAAACATTTTGAATTATGGTAGGCAGAAAGCTCACATTTTCAAGTCAACTGAATTATTTTTGTTTAATCATTTCACTCCAAGCAAGGCAATAAAGCCACTAAAATGCAAGGGGATAAATTTATACTACCTAAATACATTTACCAGATATTCAAAACCAATTTTTAACTGAGCAGATTATCACAATTCAAACTGTAAATAAACAAGATATTTTCTCTTTGCATATAAGTGCAATGAAAACCGAAATCCCCCTCTCAAATTACCATAAACTTCTAATAGAAATAATATTGTTTTGCTTATTTTAGACAATATCATAATTTTTTGTTTACTTTTTCAAAATTAACTTTTGTGTCTTTTCAAATATTTGCTTTAAACTTGAGAGATAATCTGCAATTTTAAAACAGAAGCAAATTTAATCGAAATGCTCCTGGTGTCCATTTAAACTGTCACCTTCTTTCCAGCATTTTGGTTAAATTTAATAATAAAAACATGAAGCAAAATCATGAAAAGCTAATGTTTATATGGAAAATGAAGGTGTCAGTTGAAACTATCACCAAAATTATATGGGTTAATCAAATATGAAGATAAATCCAAATTGGTTTTTATTGTTAATTTTTACTAAGTTTTGATGAGCACAGCACCAGATGAAATACAGAAAAATGTGGAAAGTGTACTTCCAAATGAGAGAGATTTGATTGCCTGGAAAATCAGCATCCAAAATTCTGCTTTTTCTATAGGTTTGGATTCTGACCTCAGTAGTAATAAATGCATAACTATTTTTCTCCAGGAAGCAGGTTTCAGTCACTACCCTCACCATCATCATCATTACAATTGCAGATTTTATATTTAATATCAATATTGTTGATGTTAATAGAATACTGGCAGTTTTTCCTTTAACAAAAATGGTAGAAGTAGCCATCTTTGAATGTTTCCCTTAAAACTCCTGAACCTAAATGCATTGACATAAAAAAATGCTTCATATTATGAAATACATATTCTGAAAGATCAATTACATTCTGAAAGATCAGGATATTTTAAAGATTCAAGAAATAAGAATAAAAATAAAATACCAAAAAGTTTTTTACTTATAAAAATAGTGAAACTTAATTAAAATTACTGGAGCTATTTTATTTCTTTTTGTTGCTATTAATATAACCCAAATGATGCAAATTTTCTGAGTCAAAGGCACTACTTGTTCAGGAAAAGGTATTTTCCAATGATAGACCACATAGTGACAAGTTCAGAGTTTCAGCCATTTAGCTACAACACATGGCCTGAAGTAGTTCTTGATTGCTAAAAGGTTTTGATCTCATGACAGAGCACCATAAAGCAATGTTTGCAATCTGAGAGGATCAAAGAAGATAATATTGAATTTATGATGAGCATAGAAAGCTAAAGATTCTATGAAGAATAATGGATGGTTTCTGAAAATATCTTTTGTTCAAGTGAAAATCTGACATTCTACTAATTAAGGGTTTTTTTATATTTTTCAGCATTTTTCTTTATAAGGAGTTCAAGAGGTTATACATTCTCAGGTTTTGTAACTCTTTTTTATTTTTTTTTTGTAGTTCAGTTTTTATAAAATGGATTGAAGATCTAAGGTTAGAATTCTCGCAGAATTCCTGGGTACCAAATGAAGCTGCAACTATTCATAGTGGTGGAGCAGATGTTCTAAAGTCGTTGATTGTAAACCAAATTAAGAAAAGCCAGTTGTCAAGCATGTATGAGATGTTTAGAGCACTGCTGAACAGTCACTACTGAGAAATCAAATGAGGAGGACTTGGAGATTTGTTTGTGAGCATTAAGAAGAGAAGAGGAAAAGTCACTGAGAAGAGAAAGAAGTGCTTCAGAAAAATTAGTTTTGACCTAATCTGTGAAAATAAAGAAAGAACAATAACCTTTAAAACACAGAGTTTAGCAATAACAGATGTAGCTAAGCAATTATCATAACTCTGCCACTCACTATCTCTCTCTATGTATAATCATTATCATAAGTTGAAAGGGATAGTAAAGGGAACTAACCTTTTACCATTCAAAGATCAACCTTGAAATTGAAACCCTTACTAATCTGGGACTGATTGACTAACTGCAGTCTAATCAGGATCCCTTCTTGGGGCCAAGTGAGAAACTTGATCTTCAAATCTTCCTCTTTTGCAACTGACAGCCATAGTGACCACATGTTCATTAGAACCGTCCCTTCTGATGTTAATGAAATACAGATGCCTCAAAGCCCACTTGTTCCTTGAACACACTTCTAACAGTTAAGTCTGCAAATGTAAATTATATTACTTTTCTGTCACAAATGCTAGAAGGGGAATTATGTGGGAGAAACTGGAACAAAGTTCCATTTACGGTTCAATAACCACAAGAAAAAACATCAGGGACGGCAACAACAATTTCCTGGTCTTTGTACACTTCAACCGACCTGGTCATAGCATCAATGATGTTGGGTGTGTGCTTTTAGTGTCTTGGTTTGGTAGCTGGGAGGATAGATGCAAATCAGAGTTGAAGTATATCCTAAAAGTAAATTCCCACATAGAGGGACTAAACAGGTATTGGGTTGACTAAGAGAGTACAATTTCCAGAAGAAAAACTTTTATCAGGAAAACCACTCTTTGGATGAGTAAGCCTTCCACCCACATTTTAACTCTAAATTTTAACAGCCAAGTTAGTAAGTGATGTTTTAGAAATTTTTTTCTTTGTGCAAATTAGTATTTAAATTAGTTTTGGATTAGTTTATGTGTTATTGAATCTTATCAAAATATAAATTTACACTCTAGTTTTTACCAATATTTACATTACTGAAAGAATGGCTACTTTCTCAAGCCAAGATACATGACTAGAAAAATATTAAAAATTTAAAAGGAAATGGTTAAATCCATGACTTCATATTATTCAAAATACTTAACACATGTTACAAAATAAAATCCTTGCCTTTGCCTTCATAAAAGCATCAGCAAAAATTGGTTTTTCTTTTGTCTTTATTCATTTATAAATATATATATGTGATAAGATAAAGAAAAAACAGGAATAATTTATCAAGCTAACATGTTTCACTTTTATTAAAGCTTCATCAGAGAATCTCTCTGTTGAAGCTTTAATAAATTTGACTATATTTGATCCCAACATATATATATGTGTGTGTGTGTGTGTGTGTGTGTGTGTGTGTGTGTGTGTGTAGGTAGGTAAAAATTCAGATATAACTAAAAACATGTCTGTAAAAAGACAATATTAATAAAGAAAAAAGGAAAACTTATCTTAGTCAATGGGTTTCATCCTCTGATGGACTTTATAAAAGCAAATGTAAGGATTTTGTTTTGCAACAAGTATTTATAAACAGAAGTAAAAGTGTTACTTTTTCAGAAATGTTAAATTTAAGAACACTCTCACTTCAGTCTAACTACTAAATACTACTTTTATAATAATATACATATATCTATATTCATAGTACATCTTAAAGTTTTATGTTTTTTTTTTTAAAAAATACTGGGTTTAAGTTTATATTAACTCTGAGCTTTAAATCCGCATTTAATTTAGGGTTCCTCCCATGAGAAACAGTATTTTTTAAAAGAATAACCGTAATAGTTTGTGCCTGATGAGTTGGTAAAAACACAAAACTTTATGTTGCACTATGAACGTAAGTATATGGAGGCCCCCCCCATCCTTGATAGCAATGACCCAGACTAAGCATGACCAATCGATCTCAATGTTTGAACCATTGGATCAAGAGGACTACATATGATGGACATGCTACAGAAGGCTCTACTCAAAATTATAATAGAGTCAGTGAGACTCCACTGCAGTTTCATAACTGGATTCTGCACCACATTCTATATATGCTGAATAGGAAGGTCATGGAATCAAGTGTGTCAGTAATTTCCTGGCAAGTTGAGGTTGACCTTAATCAAATTCATGCCATCAGCACTTTCTTCTATTCTGATTTTCTATCACCTCCAACCAACTCTGGCAAAGACAAAAAGGTGATAGGGAATGGACGATGGGAGCAGGCTTTGGTGAAACTGAAAGCTTCTAGTCCTGAACCTGCATGTTGGCAGCAAATTTAGTCATGAACACCATCATCATAAAGGAAATGATACTCAAAGGAGAAATTAAATTCTGGCAATATATATGGTAAAATATAGTTTTAAAATATGCTATCTTTATTGGTAAAAGTGCTCAATAACAAAGATAGTGTGTGTATAAATGTAAAATTGTAAACTGAGGTCAACAGGCCTGAAGATTGTATTCAAGCATGAAACAGACTGTTACCATTTGATGTTGACATTAGTGTCCAATTTTACATTTACATATATATATATATATATATATATATATATATATATATATATATATATATATATACTCACCTGAGGGTTGACCTTTATATTGTTATGAAAGTATATCTTTACAGATTGGATTTTTCCCCTTTAGCAAATAATATAACATTGGCAGAGCTGCTAGGCTAACCATCTTATTATTTCTCCTTTTTAAATGAAGATGAAAGACAAGAAAAAAATCTCTGCCAATAAGCTAAAAAAAATTCTTAAAAGTAAGTTTAATATACACACAACAATTATGCATGCATATTTTCTCTTCATGATAAATTCTTATTTTATCTGCACTCTCATAAAGATGTTGGTTGATGTGAAGATCTCTTGATGTGCAGTTGAGTAGAAAGCAAATGTTGTGTTCCCAAATATAGATGACATTTTCCTTGTCACTTGAAAAAGAAACAAGATGGCTTTGAAGCCAATCAGAACAACGACTGAGAAATTTCACTTCTACATGTGAAGGACTTTCTAATTTTATAACCTTCAATATGCAATGTACAGGTATGTTTAAATTTTAGTCATGGTGTCAATGGTTTTAGCTTTCAGTTTTAATTAACTTTGTTTCTTCTAAGTAAATGCAAAACTGCTATTGCTGTTCTGTGCACACATGCATTTATATATGTATGCATGCAGGCATGTATATAGATATGTAAGCATGCATATATGTATGCATGTATATATCTATGCATGCACACATGTATGTATGCATGTATATATCTATGTATGCACACATGTATGCATGTATTTATGTATGCATGTATGTATGTATACATGCATGCATGTATGTATGTATGCATGCATGCATGTATGCATGCATTTATGTATATATATATGCATGCATGTGAGTATGAAAGCATGTGTACGCATGTAGGTATATATGCACACATGTATGCATGCATGTATATATCTATGTATGCACACATGTATGCATGTATTTATGTATGCATGTATGTATGCATGTATGTATGCATGTATGTATGCATGTATGTATGTATGTATGTATATATGCATGCATGTGAGTATGAAAGCATGTGTATGCATGTAGGTATATATTCACATATGTATGCATGCATGCATGGATGTATGTACATATGTATGTATATATGCATGTATGTATGCATTCAGGTATATATGTATGTAGATATATATGTATGTATGCCTATATGTATGCATGCATGTATTTATTGCATGTATATATTTATGTATGCATGCATGTATGTATGCATTTATGTATGTATGTGTGCAGGTAGGTATGTATGCATGTAGATTTATATGCATATATGTATGCATGTATATATGCATCATTGTATTTATACATATGTATGTATATATGCATGTATGTATGCATGCAGGTGTGTATGTATGTAGATATGTATGCATGCATATATGTATGCATGCATGTATCTATGTATGTGCACATGTATGGATGGATGGATCTATGAATGTATGCATGCATGCCTTTATGTATTTGTGCATGTATGTAGTCAGGCATGTATCTATGAATGTAGATATACATTCATGCATTTATGTATGTATGTAGGTATGTATGTGTGCATTTAGAAACATAGTTTAACAAATTGAAAAAAAAGTTTTTGTGACACTTTTCATCTATTAGGATTTCATTGCCCTGGACTTTGTTGATGTTGTCACATCTACACATGCACACAAATTGAGTGACATTGGTAGTTTCCAAATTTTTGAAAGAATATTTTTATATATATATGTATGTATGTATGTATGTATGTATGTATGCATGTATATATGCATGTATGTATATATACATGTATGTATATATGCATGCATGCATGTACGTATGTATATATGTATGTTTGTATGATGATATGGGCATGTGGGCAAGTGGTCAAAACATTATTTGCCATGAAACCTGGGTTCAAATTTCACCATGATTGATATGTCACAGAGGTGACATCTTGATTATATCAGACTGGGAAGGTGATCCCAGCACACAGCACCTTTAGAAAGTGCCTCAAATATACACCACTGGTTAACCTAAGCCTTGTGGGTCAAAGTGGATAGATGGATCCATTTTGAAGCTATTGATTATTGTGCTGTCACAAAGTCACACGTTATTTTAACTGAATGTTTGAGCATACTAAAACCATGGTCAAAAAATTGATCACAATAGGCAGCACACTCTCTCACAGAAACTGTAACTAACGTTCACTCAGTATAGTTCCACTATAAATCACAGTGGACTCTTTCAGTTGAGCCGGTGTCTGTAATAGGGATTTTCTAGCCACCCAGACAGATGGGTGTACTTGGAAACAAGTAGCTAAGTATTATATATGATAGATAAATAGATAAAAGATTCAAATGGATAGATAGATAGATAGATAGAAACAGACTCAAATGAATAGATAATAGACTCAAATGAATAGATAAATAGGTAGATAGATAACAGACTCAAATGATTAGATAGAAATAAGTAGCTTGCCATTATGTATGATATATATACATATATATACATATATATATACATAGATAGATAGATAGATAACAGACTTGAATAGATAGATAATAGACTCAAATGAATAGATAAATAGATATATAACAGACTCAAATGAAATGTATGATACCATTGAAGTAACATAAATTATGTTATGGCATCAAAAAAGTAAATAAATAAAAAAATCAATGGCATTAAAAAGTGAAAATAATTTGATTTCATATGAAATCTGACCCTTTCGTGTTCCTGCTGTCAAATACAGAATTTCATTATTCAACTGTTATTATTATATTCATTGTTTTGTGAGAATCCAAATTGTATAGACAATTTGGAAGGTCTTGCACTGAGTGCAAATGTCTTTTTATAATGTTGAAATCCAAGCCATCAATGTTCCTAAACTGTTTTCTGATTTGGTTGCTAATAGCAGCGACTAATAACTTTTGTCTTTTGAACTGAAAATTAAACAAAAGTTCAACAAGAGTAATAAACATGGTTGAAATTAGCCTTGACTTTTGAAATAAGTTGAGTATCTTTTCATTTATTTATTTATTACTCTTTTTTCATTGATTTGTTAACTATAATTTAAATTAATTTTTTTTTAAATAAAAAAGAAACGAACACTTAATAATATTTGCCTGAAAGATATTTGGAGAGCATTTTGAAATGAGAAGGATCTTTTCAATTTAAAATATGTGTATATAACAGAATGATGACCTGACAGGGAGATTCTTTGATCTTTATGGTAATCTGTGTTTCTGCAGCTGTGTTGATGTTGTGTAATGATCAAACCAATATGAAATCTTGAACCACAAATCTCTTGACCTTCAAGCATTTCCTCTGTTTCTCAAACACAATTTTACAAGTACATTTACTTTTAAAACAAAAAAAAACTTGCACTGAAATTTATATCAGTCTATATTTCTGAGATGAGATATTGTAATTATTTACTGTATCTACATTGTTCAGATTAATATCCTCATCTTTGTTGTCATATTCACAACATTTTACTTGTTGTACACTCCAGACTTCTTCAGATGATTTCAATCCAGACCTTTTATTTCGTCTACCGCGGTAGAATGTACTAGTTCCACGTCGTGCCATGCCTCTTCCAGATATTTTTTTCCCCCTTAACTCAACTGCTGTATCCAGGTACTGAACTCACAACACTTTGGGTCAAGTCACTGAATTACCAATGCTTTTATCCACTGGGCCATCTGTTGAATTTCATAGATTTAGCTTAGTTTAGCACAAAGCTAAAGACATCAAGCACATAGAGAGGATCAAATGAACTTCTCAGTAACAATGATTAATGAGACTGGTTTGCTAACCATTCCCCTTATTGTTCTGAAAATTGAGTTTTATATTCCTTTTTTTGTGTTTATTAACATTAAAAACCTGACATCATAAGGGCATTAGAATCTGAGAAATGGATAAAAATATTAAAAATTGATGAGTGTATGAATAATTTCTTTGTTGACTGTATATCATATGAATTTCAGCTTATATCTTTTTTTATTATAAATATTTATATTAACTTATTTGGTGGTTTTATTATACAACTCAGGCTTCATTCACCATATTATAAATAAATATATATAATAGTTACTGATATTTATTTTTAATTTCAGTTTAATCTTAATTTAATTGCCATGAACCATAAGAAAATATAACCTCAAAAGTGAAAGAAGATATTATAAAATCAATGAGTGATGGAAAGATAACATTTAAATTGTTAAACATAGATCATGGATCAATAAACAAGAAAAGATGCAAAAAGAGTTCTAAGAAAAATCAAAAGGGTAATAAGTAAGAAATATGAATTGACCTCTAAGAAAATATTTGAAGAAGCTGGTGTTTCACATATTAAAAACATTAATGACATGAAAGCAACCAAAATACCACCTTTGAGTAAGCATAACAAAATGAAATATGAAAGTTGTGCACAGCAGTACAAGAAAACTGATTTTTAAGAGTAATTTTTAGTAATGAATGGAGAGCTATGGACCTGATGGCTGGGTTAGAGATTATTATGAATTTTTTTTTTATTAAAATAGATTTTGAAAACTGAAACATGATGTATTGTTCACATAAATATATATACATCATGAAAATTTTACCATCTTTAGTTGGTTAATGCCAGACTTATTTTGAAAATATTGACTTGCATAATAAAACCTGACAGTATCAATGCATAAGTCCATAATTTATTTTACAAGTATTAGTTCATTGCTTCCTTCCTTTAATTATTCTAAATTAAATTATTTTCAATAAAGTAATTAAAAATGTATGACTATAAAAAAGAAAAAATTTTTGGTTAAAAACATCACTAAATTATATCTCTTAAATAGTTACACTAAGAAAAGATGCTATTCTTCTTAAATGCTTATAAAAAGAAAAGTGGTACTTTACATTGTTGAAAAGAGATGTTTTTTTTTCTTTTCCAATGCTGGTTAACCAGTTTGCTGCTTGCCATACAAACTTCAACTTGTTAGTTGTCTCTCTTCTTTTCAACCACGGAAGCAATACCTCAAGTGTGATTCTCATGATAGAGGACATGCATTATTTTAATTGTTAGCTGGATTGAAAAGAAAACAAGTGTGGGAATATTTGCCCTCTGCAATCCTCTTTCAATAGAAACTTTACAAAAAGGTCTGCTTTGGTTATATTCCATCATGTTGTACATGAATGGAATTTTGCAGCCTTAGGTTGGGTACATGAGTCTGTTGCTATAAAAGCCTAGTAACTTTGAAGATATATTCAGTAAAAATTCCAGAGAACATTTTGTTCCATTTAAGCATCAGAAGCCATGGAACCAAGATGAAAAATTGTCAGATATTGAAAGAAGAGTTAATGTTGAAAAAATAAACATTATTCTGCTTTTGATTTCGGTGAGAATAAAAGAACAATTTTCTTAGTTCTTTTTGCAGAAAGCTAAGAACAAAAAAGAAAGATTTTGTTTTGCTTAGCTCAGGTGATAACAAAAAATATCAAACTCATATTTCCAGGTTATTTTGTATTTGATTTATGGTTTTGCAAAAAATTAGATGGACAAGGATTTTACAGAATTTTTAGAATCTAAGATCAGATTACTCATAACCACAACTGGTGGAACCTAAATTCTTATATATATATATATATATATATATATATATATATATGTGTATAATTTTTTTTTTACTGTAAGGTTCACCCTTTACAAAGCCTGGAGGCCACTGAGGTAGAGGGTTACATTAGGAGGCAATTTATGCAGATAGGAGTGGAAGCTAATGGTTAACCCTAGCCTTGAACATGTTAAGATTGTAATGATCAGGGAAACATCCTCTTGGGAGTCAGTTTACACAGAGCAGTGGTTCATGGGAAGAAGCTGTTAGTGGAACTTACTTCTCACCGATGGAATACAGATGGAATGTGGGTGGTTTGTTACTATGTAAGTGGCTTAGCATGCCACTTTTTGCCACAAAGGTTTGAATTGGCGGGACCAGGGAATGTAGTTCATACAAACACTTTCCATGAAAGTAGTGGTAGAGCAGTGAGAGACTTACCACCACACCTCACCTGTGAGAGGTTGGAGGGTGGAGAATAATTTGTCACCCACAAGGACTCGGAAACACTTTTGGACTCTATTTAGGCTGGAGAGTGAAGTCTGGGCAGCTCCCACCCAAATATGACAACAGTATTCCATTTTTGGCCAAATCTGGTTCTTATAAAGGGAAAGGGTAGCAGGAGGTGTCAGGTACTTACTGGTGTGGTACAGGGCTCCAACAAGCCTTTTATAATGAGTTTGATCCCCTCTTTATGATCAACATTGTTACTTGAGGGTAATAGGTGTCATGTTAACCGTGACAACTCCCAGTAGAATTTACGCCCACAGCCCCACCATGCTAGGGGTTGTTGCTGTACTTTCCATAACAAATAGATTTTTATGGGGTGGAGTTGCTAGTTCCACAAACAAATGGTTTTGAATTCAGGAATGTCCTTCTCCAAGATTGCTTGCCAACTGAAGCTATAAAGCTCAGGCTACCCTGCTATTGACCCCTAGCTAGTTGGAAGAAGAGATGGATTTATGCCTTTTCCAAGGTTATTTGTGTGAAAGTGAATGCTATAGACTTGACAGGAATTTCAACTTGACAAACCACTTTCTGCAAATGCTACACACACATCCTCAGATAATATACAAATGTATAAATTGAAGTGACAGAAATCAGTGAAAACAAGTCAAGAAATAACTGAGCAGTACAAAAATAAGAACTAGACTAGATATCCCGGGATAAGAGCCATTTTGATAACAACAAAGATAAAGACAATAATCTGCCTGTAATAATGGTAAATACTCATTTCTTGGTTGAGGAGTGAAGGTTTCTGTAGAACCAACCACACATTTTGGAGAACTGGTGCACATTGTGTGCCACAAGATCTCCAAACAACCCTACTCAGATTTTGAATTATCCTTCTCCTAGACTGGTTGCCAACCAATTCTAAAGAGTACAGGCTGCCCTATTATTTAATTATTTAGTTAGTGGGAGCTGAAAAGATGCAGACCTTTCCCTAAAGTATTTGCACGTGTAATGAACTCAATAGGAATTCAAACTGGAGTCTCCAAATTATGGTTCTGTGCCACTACCCACACATCCACACACACACACACACACGCACATATTTGCATATATGTTTTTTCCATTAATAAATATATATGATGAGAGTTTGCACCAATCACCACCATCATCTATATATATATATATATATATAAATGCACACAAATATACATTGATAGATGTGACTAAGTATAAATACAAATAGAATTGATTTTTCCTTTTGTAGATTCATTTGACTATATTTTAATTTGGACGAAATGGATTTAAGATATTTGCATTTATTCATTTAAAAGTTTCTTTTTAATGACACATGTCACGCACAAGTGCTAAACCTTCTCAACATAGTTTTTTTTATTTTAATTAAACTAGCCAAAATATTCAAGCCTCCAAAGTCAAAGGCAGAATCGAAACAAAGATTGCCCTAAATCCTTCTTAATTGCCTATTCTCTGTACACAGTATTCAAGATTTGTTGGGCTTGTCTTTCTCTTTTTCCATAATACTTTCAAGCTTGTATTGTTTGGCATTTAATGAAGACTTTAACATTTATTTTTTTGTTGTTGTTTTTCACAAGAAAAATTTTCCAGAAAATTGTAATCGAAGGGTTTTCATTCAAATGACAAATTTGGAAATTTAATATCTTCCCCATTGGCAGGAAATAAAAAGAAAGACAACAGTCTTTTGAAAAACATCTTTTCTTAATATAAACCAAATGTGTGTTAGTGGGTTTTTAGATAAAAAAAAGGGAGAAAACATTGGAAGTTAAGAAATAGATTATTATTATTATTATTATTATTATTATAAATCTATCATCTGTTCTAATTACCACCTCTGCTTTTTCTCCATCTTCATTTCTATGTGTCCTACAATGAAATGGGGACAATTAATGATCATTAAGTCAGTAATAGTTTGAGGAATTGGCTGGAACAATTAAAAGATGGAGTAATTACTGCCAGGTTAAAAGATACCAAAAAACACTCAGCTCCTTCAGATTCCATTTTTCCTCCATGCCTTATTAGAAATGGGGCGAATCTCAACATCCTTCCTTCCGTCTGTCTGTCCAGCTGTCCATCCTGTTTGCTTGTCTGTCTGTCTGTCCATAAATCCATCAACGGCCTCTCAATTCTTTCTCCTCCTCCTTCCCTTTCCACGCTCCTCTTACCAACACCATTTGTGATTGAACCAGAATAATTTGCTGCCAAAGAATAGACTGGAATGCCTATTGTACATCTAGTAGCAGTTTTTATCACCACTGGTAATTAGCTTGAGTCATGTCACAAATGGATGTAGAAAATGAATTCAAAAGCAAATTCCCAATGAGAAAAAAAATGAAGAAAAAATGTAAAAGAAATAAACATGACAAGAAGTAATTATTAAAATAGAAAAAGAAGCAATAATAATGATGCAAAAAATTGTGACTTGAAAATCGAATAAAGAGCAGGAGTAAAGGTTAGCATCAATATGGAATTGTGGTTGAGTTTATTCTAGAGAAGATTGTACTCTTTAGATGCTTGTTTAAACCATTTCCTCACCAGTATGATGTCAGTGTCTCATTGTTATTATGGAGAGTCACTTCTTTTGCAACAAGGAAAACAAAAACTTTTCAAGAAATTACAAAGACATGTGGGCAAGAAAAAAACATGTTGACAAGAAGAAACATGAAGACAGAGATAAAACATTTAGACAAAGATAATGTATGGCTAAGTTTAAAAATCTTGGCAAAGAGAAGACAAGAATAAAACATATAGACATGAATAAGCCATTTAGACAAGAATATGAAATGGTAACAAGAAGATATGTAGACAAAGATAAAACATGTGGCCATGGATGAAATGTGAGAATAAGAGTAAGACATGTTGACATCGGAGAAGAAATGTTAAAAAGGAAAAGACAAGGATAAAAAATGAATGATAAAACAAAAAATAAAATGCAGACAACATATATGGTCAAGAATAAAACAAAAACATTGTCAAGGAGAAGTCATTTGGACAAGAATAAAACATAGACATGAATAAAATATGTTGACAAGAATACATGTAGACAAATATAAAACATGTGACCATGAATAAAACATGTGAAAAAGAATAACGTGTTAACATGAAGACACACAGACAAAGATAAACATGTGGCCATGGATAGAATATGTAGACAAGAATAAGACATGTTGACAAGGAGAAGAAATGTTGAGAGAGAAGACATGCATAAGGATAAAATATGTGAGCAAGAATAAAACATGAGCAAGACCTAATAATTGAGAAGGATCCAGCTTTTTAGATTAAACACAAAATTGTTTTAAAAAGGATTTATTTGTACTTCTTTGAAGTAAATACTTTTTTACTTTTCTTTTTCACATTCTAAAATGAATGTTTCAAAAAGTAATGTATATATATATATATATATATATATATATATATATATATATATATATATATGTGTATAATTTTTTTTTACTGTAAGGTTCACCCTTTACAAAGCCTGGAGGCCACTGAGGTAGAGGGTTACATTAGGAGGCAATTTATGCAGATAGGAGTGGAAGCTAATGGTTAACCCTAGCCTTGAACATGTTAAGATTGTAATGATCAGGGAAACATCCTCTTGGGAGTCAGTTTACACAGAGCAGTGGTTCATGGGAAGAAGCTGTTAGTGGAACTTACTTCTCACCGATGGAATACAGAGGGAATGTGGGTGGTTTGTTACTATGTAAGTGGCTTAGCATGCCACTTTTTGCCACAAAGGTTTGAATTGGCGGGACCAGGGAATGTAGTTCATACAAACACTTTCCATGAAAGTAGTGGTAGAGCAGTGAGAGACTTACCACCACACCTCACCTGTGAGAGGTTGGAGGGTGGAGAATAATTTGTCACCCACAAGGACTCGGAAACACTTTTGGACTCTATTTAGGCTGGAGAGTGAAGTCTGGGCAGCTCCCACCCAAATATGACAACAGTATTCCATTTTTGGCCAAATCTGGTTCTTATAAAGGGAAAGGGTAGTAGGAAGAGTCAGGTACTTACTGGTGTGGTACAGGGCTCCAACAAGCCTTTTTCTAAATGAGTTTGATCTCCTCTTTATGATCAACATTGTTACTTGAGGGTAATAGGTGTCATGTTAACCGTGACAACTCCCAGTAGAATTTACGCCCACAGCCCCACCATGCTAGGGGTTGTTGCTGTACTTTCCATAACAAATAGATCTTTATGGGGTGGAGTTGCTAGTTCCTCAAACAAATGGAAATCAGAAATTAAATTCAAAGAGAAATTTCTGATTTACTTCAAAAATATTTTTAAATTCAAGGCTTTAATTTAACAAAGACATACATAAAAACATCTTTTTGTGAATGTAGATTTTGAAATAGAATGATTAATGGAAACAAATTATTATTAATAAAAAGTATATTATTCATTATTAATGAATTTTAGAAAAGAATGCTTAAAAAATACTATTTACTATTAATGAATTTGTGAACAGAAGGCTTAAAGAATACTATTAGAGCTGAGTTTGAATTCCAGTCAAATCCATTACATTCACTTACATGCTCATACCCTTGAGAAAGGTATGAATCTTCCTCTCCATCCAGTTAGGGGTAAATAGCAGGACATATTGGGTTCTATAGCCTTATGTGGCAACTGGTCTACCACAGAAAGAAATGGCAACCTACTGCGGGAAAAATCTGCCTCGTCAGTCATGTATCAAAGATAAATGATCACCCAAGTGTGTATCACGCATGGCACATAACTGACTATTAATAAATTTGTGAACAGAAGGCTTAAAGAATACTATTTACTATTAATGAATTTGGGAATTGAATTTTTAAAGAATATTATTTACTATTAAAGAATTTGGGAACTGAATGCTTAAATATTATTTACTATTAAAGAAATTAAAATATATCTCAAAACTGAGTAAAAGTTAGTTTAAAAAATGTTAAAGAAATTGATCTCAAAATAGTTGTTTCATTGTTGAATGTCTAAATTTTCTTTGCATGAAACTCTTCACTGAGAAAGCTTATAAAAGCACTTATCTTTGCTTAATGAGAATGATTCGTTAATAAGTATGAATAAGTTTGTTAAGATAAAGAAGAATCAAGGAAATTTTGTTTAAAACTGATTTTCTTCTGTTTACCATAAAAGGGAAAAATCATTGAAATAATTTATGTGTTATTCTTGAAAAAGATAACTTGAAATTGAGAATTTCTTATCTTTTTAAATGTTATATCACTTCAGGATGGAGACAACCACAGTTCTCCATAATTTTCTTTTCTTTATTATCTATAAGTTATCATGCTTTCTTGGACAAGATAGTGGAATGATTTCCCATTGCCGTCGTCATGTTTCAGAATTAAGTATTTTCTTTCTCTTAAACTGGTTGCTGCCTAAGGCTAAAGAACTCATGGTGTTTATCCTATAGCTGGGAGTAGAAGAAATGAACTCATGTCTTTCATTAGTGTGAAAGTGAATGCAACAGTCTAGACCAGAATTTGAACTTGGCTGTCTGATTTCAATTTCTGCATTGTGAATTACAGAATAAGAATAAACAGATAAATATTGCCTGTTACAAGGTGGTAAAAAAAAATTCTCAACATTTGACAAGAAATATTAAACTCTATTTAAATCATGTTTATTCACAATGTGATTTGTAGCTGAAAATGTTTTAAAATATGATTTTATGAATTGAAAAAAAAATTTTATTTTAAAGTATTAATTTATTTCTGCAAAATGAAGAAAGTGGAAAATTTTTATCGTTATTTAAAGAATTAAATCTGTCTAATATCCTCTTGTATATTTATGATTAAAAATAAAGATTAAAAATAATATTTTATGAGTAAACAAAATTTTGAATCATCAGTTAATATCTGTTTGAAAATGATATTTCAGCTCAATTCAAATGAAAATATTATTTGTTTGATGCATTAAACAAGTAAACTCTTGCTGCTTTGGTCAAGTGAAATCCAAAAAGAATGAATGCAAAAGTAAATAAAGTTGCTTGAATAAAATTGCAGTTTCCTAATTTCTGAATTATGACAGAATAATTCAAAATAGGAATTTTATTCTCAATGACACTTTATCTTTATCATTTTAAAGATTCTACTTTCAGAATTTTCATTCTCAGTGAGTTAATGCTTAGCCCAGAAAAATGATGAGATTTTGATTCTAATTTTCTGAATTAGTTTCCACACCAAATTGTGAAATAAAAAATATAGAGAAGTCAATTTGAATTTTACTCGCATTTAATGAATTTATTTTTTTCATTTGTGTTTGCAAATGAGTTTCAAATTAAAATTCTAACTTTATATCCCTCAAAAAGTAGTGATGTCTGCATTAATCAAAAATAATGTAAAAAGAAAAAAGACAGAAAAATAAATTTCACTACTGAGTAGATGTAAAGACATACCTTTTTAAAGAGGTAATTTTTGAATGATTGATATTTGTTGGAAAGTAAAAGGCCATAACTTTTATTTCACAAGATAAACAAAACTACATCAAGAAAACAAAAAAGTTAGATTAAAAGTGCAATGAAAATTCTGACATTTTCTGTGCAAAAGGTTAAACACATTTTTAAAATACAATTATAAATGTAGGATTAATGGAAATTTATTTTATACATATTACTGACAGAATAAACATCTAAAATCATATGAATATCAAACATATATGTGGGCACATTTATTTATATATTTATATATGAGTGACTATATATACAAACAAGAGAAACACACACCACAAACACATATATATATATATATATATATATATATATATATATATATATATATATATATATATATATATATATATATCATTAAACATTCACTTGTTTTGTCTCTACATTTAGTTTCATGGAATTACATTCACTCTTCAGGAGTATAAATAGTAATGATAATAATAATATGAGCCGTTTCCCTACAAGGAAACATTTTCTATTCATTGACCGAGCAGCTAGTACTGTTTTTGGTTTATATTTATAAAATCTTTCTCTTAAAAAATTTGTAGAGAAACAGATTCCTCAAGTTCAGTAGCTGTTATCGCACTTTCCTGTTTTTATGGAGCTTCCTTCTTGACCTTCTGGCTGAAGTGGTGTGGAATGTCAACATCTTGATTATGTCATTATTTTCTCTTCAAGTTACATGTGCTATCCATTTTAGCTGTTGCCATTGTTGGTAGTCTGAAAGTGATGTGTTTTTTGTTATTTGGTACAGTTCTTTGCTTGTGATTCTGTAGTGCTAGTTCACAACTTTCAATATTCTGTTCAACCATTTTTTAGCAATATATATATATATATATATATATATATATATATATATATATATATATATATTTGCAATGGAGTAATGGATAGCAGCTCAGATTGAGGAATTAGAGAACTGAGTTTGAATTTCAGTGAAAGTTCATTAAATTCACTTATGTGCTAATACTCTTGGAGAAGGTATCTCTTCTCCCTCCAGCTACGGGTAAATCACAGGACAGACTGGGTCTTATACCCTTGGATGGTGAACAATCTAGGAGAAGGAAAACTCTGAGTTCAAAACCTGCAGAGAGTTGTTTGGGGACCTTGTGGCATACTATGTCAGCAGTTCTCTGTGGGTGGTTCTGAACAAGGCTTCACCACTATAATCAAATGAAATGTGCATGTAGTCTGACAGATGGTTCTAAGAAATGAGCTGCTTGGGCCTCATATTTTGAAAACAAATATACATATATATATATATATATATATATATATATATATATATATATATATATATATATATGTGTGTGTGTGTGTGTGTGTGTGTGTGTGTATGTATGTATATATGTATGTATGTATGTATGTATATACACTACAGGACCCTCCTGTTGCTCTTCATATGGATTGAGTGCTTTGGGTGCTGATTTGTCGTTTATATACATCATGTATATAATATGTTAAAATATTCCTGCTGTGTGCTGATAGCTTAAGGTAGAGTCTCTGACTGATGCAAAATTGGTTGAGCTTTGATCCCAGCTTAAAGCAAACAGATGTCTAGCCACACTGATGAGCTGTAATGTAGTGAAACAGGCTTATATATATATATATATATATATGTTTGTGTGTATACATATATATATATATATATATATATATATATATATATATATATATATGTGTGTGTGTGTGTGTGTGTGTGTGTGTATGTATATATGATTCCATGAAACTCAAAGTAGAAACAAATTTTTATTTATTATGAAAGTTGAATGTCTGGTATGTGTATATTTTATGTAACCATTTGTATCAGTTATTAAGTTAATGTCTGACTGCTGTTAGATGTCAACTTCTGGTCATGACACATTTCTAAGATAATAATTTATAATTTTTTCTGTTTCGCTTAGTTTTTATTTAATGTAGGTCATATTCAATTGGTTGATCAAGGTAAAGCCTTCAAGCTTTATATATATATATAATTTTAAAAAAAAAGAGTATGTATTTTTCTTTTTAAACCAAATTAATCATTCACTTACAATTTACAATCGCCTGAAGAGACACATCATTATGCATTGAAACATGACTGCAATTGTGTAGTGATTCTTATATGTTTTTGTTGCAATATCCTATATACACACACACATATATCTTCCCCCTTTAGTACTGCATATACTACTGAGGAATATGGGGCAGTATCTCTCAACAACTGTAGCTATTAATGCTGTGGTTTCCATAGCAATTAAGGTTTTATGGGATGAATTTGTTAGCTCCATATCCAACCAGTTTTGTACCCTGTTTTTGCTTTGAGTACGCAGTATTTCCAAACAATACCCCATCTAACTGGGCTCATTTTTAATTATTTCACTCCAGGTAATATGATAATACAACTAAAACATCAGAACTTACTAAGAGTGGAAGAGAATGAAAAGACATTAGTGAGGTGAGAGGACAATGAAAATAGGTTTTGGGAAGAGAGAGATCAATGTTGCATTTAAATCTTGAGACACTTGTAGGTGGCAAGGAAGCAAGCAACTGGAAGAGAGTTCCATTCATGAGAAAAGAATCTATTAGAATAGACCTTATGGTTACATTTAGCTATTTCAGCAGTAAAATGATGATACCTAACTGCCAATTGAGTAGTACACTTAAATTCATGCAGTTGAATTACCAAAGGAGGAGAGCTCATTGCAAGAATTGCCATGAAAACATTTATAGAAAAGTCACAGGGAAGCAACATTATGGCAATGGGCCAGTGTCTGAAATCAAGATGCCATGTTAGAACTGATAACTTTACAGACTCTTCTATAGATTTTGTCAAGAATCTTGCGATATATAGCAAGAGAACCAGACCAGATATGGCAGCCATATTCAATGCACAGATAAATGGTACATTTATAAATGTGCATGATGGATTCTGACAAGAAATATTGTCTGCCACAATACAGTTAACCAACTTTCCTAGTAGTAGACCTGATAAACTGTAAGATTATCCAAAATATTTGCCTAGAATATAAGCATATATTGAAAATAGAAATGTCTATGTTATTCAGTGCATAATTATAAATTATTTTAAGTATAGTTTGTTTACTCTGTGGACAATTTTGAATACTGGACTGCAAATGCAGAAAATCATGCTGCTACAGTTTCTGTAGCAAGAGAATTCTTATGGTATTGGATTGCTAGCCCAGAATCCAAGATGGAGAACCTTACAGGACTGAACGACTCAAATTGCCATACTATTTACCCTTACTTGGGCATAAAAGAAAAGATGTTTCATGACTTTCCTAAAGGCATGACATTAGTATTAAGTGAACACAAACTGAGCCAGCCAGATTTTCAACTTCCATGCTATTAACTGTAGGCTATAAGTACCTCTGTTTGTAAGTATAACCATAATATAAACAGACACACACACACACACACACACACACACACACACACACACATATATATATATATGAGTGGACACTGAGGTCAACACTAAGTTGTGACAGTATCTTTCATGCTTGAATGCAACCTCAAGTCATCACATTCAAGCATGAAATTAAAATATAAGATATGTATATATATATATATATATATATATATATATATATATATATATATGTGTGTGTGTGTGTGTGTGTGTGTGTGTGTGTGTGTGTGTGTGTGTGTGTGTGTGTATATATATATATATATAATGGTTAGGAAAAACCTTAAAAATCATATTTATTATAATTATAAAAATTATATTCATCAAAATAAATTTATTACTGAAAACGGATTTTAAAGATTTTTTCCTAATTATTCTTATAATTTGCTCTGTAGCATAAATTTAGCTCTCATATGGACTAAAAGTCCTCTTTGGAATAATCCCTACCAATTACAATTTGGCATATATATATATATATATATATATATATATATATATATATATATGTATGTATGAATGTAGTTGGGGGTGGGGGTGGGTGTTGACCAAGTGGTTATAATGTTCACTTTCTAACTATAAGACCTGGGTATGAATCTCACCATGATTGAGGTGACTTCCTGATGTTATTGGTCTGGGGAGACAATCCCAGTGTGTGGCACTTTTGAAAAGTAACTGAAAACCATACTATTGGTTGACCCAAACATTTTGAGTGAAACAAGGGGGGCAGACCTATTTGGAAGCCATCAATGGTTGTGCCAGCACAAAGTCACAAGTCATTGTTATATAGGGCTTTTGCAAATTAACATAAATGTGCCTGCAAAAGGGATTGGCAAGCTGCTCGGAGATAAGTAACTAACTATTATATATATATATATATATATATATATATATATATATATATATACATATCAAGTTATTTTTAGTGGATATTCTTATTTGAGTAGACAACCCATGAATTTATTAAACAGTATATTTATTATATTTTTCTCTACCAGACTGAATATTCAAGAAATCTTATTAAAGAAAAATTTGTGCTCTCTGACAGGATTTGAACCTGTGTCCCCCTGAGCAGGGGAAACCATTGTTAGATTGCACATGCTTTAGATCTCTCAGTCGCTAAGTGTGTTGATGCCAAATTGAATAGTGCCCTTAAATGCAAATCTTTCCCTGACTCTTGAAATATACATATCTGCTTGGTTTCATATCCTAAGAGAAACAAAGCAATTGCTGAAGAAGTAATGGATTTTTATTTATTAATCCAACAGATTTTATTACTTAAACACTATTTTCATGAATACACATATTTGAGTAGACACTTTGCTTATTAAATAGTATATTTATTTATTTTTGTCTTCCGCCCTGAATATATATATATATATATATATATATATATATGTGTGTGTGTGTGTATATATATATATATATATATATATATATATATATATATATATATATATATTGAACGATGAAAATTATTAAAAAAATTAATTAAAATCTTCAGATATACTGGGTTGTAGATTAATATTCTTATGTTTTTATTATTATTATTTCATTTAGATTCCTCGACTAGTTTCGGCTAACATGACCATCATCTGGAGAAAAAAATGTTTCTGCTTGCTGGTAGCAGTAAACTACAGAAATGAATGTCTTGATGGAGAAAATGAACTTTTGTCTGTAGTTTTCATTTGTTTTTTTATTTGTTTTTTTTTTATATTTTTAACATGAGTTTATTAACATTCCTTGTGTTGGTCAAACAGTCTCTTTTAAGTTGTCATTTGAGATAAGAGCTGGATGGATTCATGCTAGTTTCGTTTGTTTCCCTCGGTCAGTTCAGCAGTTTTATTGGTACCTGGAGAGGGGATGGTAAGTGTGTGTGTGTGTTATTTAGTTTAGTATGTGTGTTATTTAGTCTCTGTGTGTGTAACTTAGTGTGTGTGTGTTATTTAGTTTTTAGGGAGTGAGTGAGTATGATATGTGTTAGCTTGTATATTGCTATGGGTGTGTGTTATCATTTGGCTCATTAGGAAA
Organism: Acanthosepion esculentum; assembly: GCA_964036315.1. Taxonomy (NCBI): domain Eukaryota; kingdom Metazoa; phylum Mollusca; class Cephalopoda; order Sepiida; family Sepiidae; genus Acanthosepion; species Acanthosepion esculentum. Next base: position 79,061,169 of record OZ038480.1, read on the forward strand.
GTGAGTGTGTATGATGTGTGTAAATGTGTATATTCATGTGGGTGTGTGTACAAGTGTGAGGCCTCAACACCTCCGTAAGCATGTCTGTTTTGTATGGGTGTGAAATGTGGGTGGTTTTGATTTGTAGGGTTATGTGTTACTACTATCTATATTGTTAAGTTTATGGTTTAGCCCGGCTGGAAACAGCGTTTGTAAACTTCGTATCCACTTATTTTCATGGAACTCTAAAATCTTTCTAATGTTATATATACATATATATATGCACACACATATACACATACACACATACATATACATATATATATATACAAATACACACACATACATATATGTATACACACACACACACACACACATATATATATATTTTTTCTACACGTGAAAGTACTTGATGTAATTTTCAGTTGACAAATGAATACAATAGCATTTTCTAAATTCTTCTAGTTGCTAAGGACATTTTGTTTGTTGTTAATAGTTACTTTGTTTTCAATAAATTCATTTCATTTTTGCCTTGAAAAAGTCCACATTGGACGAAATGTGTCAGCTAATAATACAAATAATGTAGATTGATATATATTTATTAATCTGTGCATATATTTCTTCCTACTTACATGTACATAAAAGGGGATACTTAAAAGTTCCTGACATAACCATAATTCAAATGTTTGGTCATTTGGTCAGATTTATGAATCTGTCTGTGCAAATAACATTTTAACCCCAGCTTGCTGATTTCTCTTTGTCTGCATCCAGACGAAAAAAGTTTCACTTATTATTTTCACTTATTATTTTTTCAGTAAAAATAAACTTTTCTGTAACTTATTTTACTGTTAATTTAAATGAAAGAACTATAAATTTTATTATTTGATATTCTACTTAAAAATAGAAAAAAAATCTGATTAAATGCAAAAATCTCTGCTCATTACTACATCCCTTCCTATTTATAAAATTTACTTGCTGTACCCATAATAATTTTTCAGTTGTTTTATGTCTTTTTATTTTTTGATGTGTCATAATTTTTAATCTAATGATTGTTTCTTGAAATTCCCATGACTTTAAAATACCCATGGAAATTCCAGTAATGCATCATTAAATATTTAAACTTAAAAACTTTAACAAAATATTGCAATAATAATCATAATTATGGACACAGTTCATTATTTAAAGAGGTTACAAATGAAAAGATTCAAAAGTTGATAAGGTTTTATTGCATATTTACATGTATTTATAATACTAATGTTTGCCTTTCAAAAGATAAACCATAAATATGAATATACACATGTTTTTTTATTATTTCATCCCAAGCAAGGCAACAAAGCCACTAAGATGCAAATGGTTACTGAGTGTAAGAGACTATGAGACAAAAAAGATTATTAAGAAAGAACAATAATAGAACAGAAATTAAGAAGACAGAAGATAATGATTGACATTTCTCTTAAATTTTTGAAGTTCAAAGTTGACCAGAAAGCAAAAAAATGGAAGACAGCTTCACAAGTGAGAAGTGCAAGAGAAGAAACTGTTAGCATAGAACTTATAGTTACATATATCCAATTCAACTGTAAAATGATGAGACCTTGTAGCTAATCTAGTATTGCATCTTAAAGTCTAGGTACCATAGAAGAAAGTTCATCAGAACAATTACTATGAAAATAAAGTAAAACAAAATATATACAAATTTATCTATCATTAAGTTAACACTTATTTACATACAATATTCTTAGTAATAGTTCTCTTTTTCCTTCTCCCTTGTTTGTTGCTATCCAATATTTTAAATCTGAGATCAGGTAATCTTCTTTCTTATTATTATGTATGCTGCTTTTTCTCACTAAAACCAGATAGTCTCTTTTTCTTCTCTCTCTTCTCAAAATCAAGACAGAATGGTCCATTATTTATCTGAGGCAATTGCAGAGCATAGCCAACATTCAAAGGAAGAAACATTCAGAATTATAATATGATATTATAATTATTTATAAATGTTAATTATTATTATCCTTCATTACTCTGAATTATTATTAAAATACCATCACTAAAAGTGAAGAAGATCCTTGTTTATACCCATCTGTGCAGATCACATTATATTCTAGTTTTTGAACACATTAGCGATAGTTTTAAAAGCACTAGAACCATGTATGTGCTTTACCTAAATTGCAAATGTGACTCCAACTAGACAGGTGAGACATTATAGTTAGGTTGGAATTCCTTGGTCCTATTTCTTTACAAGAATGTCATCTTCCTAGAATTGCAATAAAAATTACATAACCTATCAGTAATAAAAAAAATGACAAATTTAAGAAAATAACTTTTAAGGAATATATTTTTTAATGGTAACAGTTTTGGTCTCTTTAGTCAGAATCATTATCTGCAAACACTCACTTTCTTTTCTTCTTGTTCCTTTTTTCATGAGATTATTTGCCAGTATCAGCCATGGGAGCTTTCAGGAAAAGTTGCTGCAACAGGTGACCAATATATAGAAGTTGAAAAATGAAGAACCTGAGCAAGAATTTAAAAAATATTAAAGTAAAAAGAGTCGAATTGGCAAAAATATTTTAAAATGTTCTTTCATTGTGAAAAATAAACCACTTCATAAGACAAAGTTCTCCAAATTGATTAGGCAAAAATATGTCATCCTTGTAGTTTCAGAATGGTTTGAAAATATCCTTCAGCCAATTATGATATAATGCAAGAATTAAATTTACACTTGTGAATCATCAGTAGAGAGAATAAATAAGTGCTATGTATGGTTGGTCTATTCCCTTGGAAAGCCAATGATTGAATCTGCTGGCATCTGGTTCAGGAAAAATGACTTATTTATTCATACCTTGAATAGTGAAAAATTTGATTTTTTTTTTTTAATTAAACATGTTCTTGTCTCTTCCTTTCTAATCTTTCTAGAGATTTTGTTCTGTACAAAACATTTTTTCACTGATGGGAAATTATGTCAAGTGCCCTTTATGTCTAATATATGAGTGGCAAGGGAAAGATGCTTGCAATTGAAAGTGAAAAGTTACATTGCAAATAACACTATTAATTTGTTAAAAGCATATCATTAGTACACAACACAAGATGGTGTATGCTTGGTGCAAATCAAGGTTGGGTGGTGAAGTGCAAAAAGAAAATATTGATTTGCCAAAATTCTTGTAATTTTATTTAATTTGCCATAAAGATTTTTTTTTCTTTCTAATTTTTGAAAATATGGTTTTATTTGAGAAATTGATCAACATTTAAGTAGATTTATCTTTTTAACTACAAAATTCCATACTTCAGAAACAGTAAAAAAATATAAAGCACAGATTTAAAAAAAAATAAAGATATGTTGTCATTAGTGAGCCTCATATCAACTGAATGTTTGTCATTCATTTCAGTGCTGAGGAATAGGATAACTGCTAATTTCAAAGGAGGTACAAAGATTGTAATCAATACACTAAGATGTTAAAAAAATGTTTAATTGAACCTTTATTACCTCCGCATCTATTTCAAATTTCTCTCATTTTTTTATTCACATAAGTTTTGTGAAACTCTTTCAAAATTTTTAGAAATGATTAAATGGCAAAAAAACATGAAACTAAAAAAGGAGCTCATTTAAGAATTATTTGAAAACAAAAATTGAACAAGATATTTTAGAAATAAAGAAATGTAAAAGAGTAATATGGAAACTGCTTCAATGAAAAGGAGTGTAGTTAAAAAGCTGATATGGACATTTTTAAAAGATTCACTTTATTATAAATCACTTTGGTGTTAACTTTTTGTCTTCTGCTTTTATTTTTGTGTTACTCTTTTAAAAGTATTTTCTATTTTCAACATTTTTTTCCATGATTATAAAAGATTCTCTTACTTGCCACTCATTCATACCAAAAATATTAACAAATTAAGAAAATGATGCAATGAAATTTACAATTTTGATAACAATAAAAATAGTATCTCTTATTCATGATTGAATAAGAAACAATAGTAAATGGAAAAAGAATAAAAGTATTACAGATAATTTAGTAGCTCATTGACAGTAACTCCAATAATTGCTTTGTACTTATCTTTTCAGGATGTTTGAACAAATAGTATACAAATTTATTTTTTAATCAAAAATAGGCTGAAGAATAAAGCTTAAAAAGAAAACAATATTATAATGGAAACAATATAAATATTCTATATGAACTTATATGAATATGCCCATATGTGATTTAAAATAAGTTTATTTGAGTATATGTATTTTGAAATACATATATAAATACATATATTTATATATGCATGTATCTATGAAGGTATAAATTTGCATCTATTCACACACACATTTTCATTAGATACGTTTTTTAAGTTCAGTTATATGTACGTAAATAATCAATATAAACTTAAGATGAAAAAGTATTTATTATACATAAATATTTACAGTATTTACATTAGTCCTCATCTTTGTCGCCATATTTGTCACAACGTTTCGGCCATTGTATACTCCGGCCTTCTTCAGGTGATTGGAATTTCGAACTGAACCCTTTATTTCGATCACTGGGGTAGACTGTTCTAGTTCCACGTGCCATGTTTGATGGATGTCAGTTATCAGTTATCTCCTGCTAATTTTCCTGCTAATGTAAATACTGTACATAATACCTCATCTCAGAAATATAGACAGACATAAATATTTATTTATAAATTAACACTACTGGGCTCTACTTTGAACAATAAGAATGTATAATTACTCTCCAAACTTAACAGAAGAATCGTGATGAAATCAATCATAAACGAAAATGACATGTTCATCATTAATTAGCCATTGCTAAGGATCGGAAGCTCATGAAGGATTGAAATACAGTTGTAATACAAACAAACCTCTCATCTACAGATCCCCCCATCAACAGACTTCAGATGCAATGGACAAAATCTGCAGGCAAAATAAAAAAAATCTGAAGAAAAAAAAACTTCCAAATCATTAGCAATGTATTTCAAAATTTGTAGGCTTAGTGGGAAAAGTTATATTAGTTCTCAAAGTAACTGCTTGGCAGTGGTGACAGGTGTACAGTAAATAAAGTACAGATATATTAAAGTATATATTAGTGCATGCATGAGAAAATAGCTGTGAGAAATCTATTATTTATACAGTATGTATATATATATATTCTTCTCTTGCTGATAGATTTTTTTTTACTCCTGTGGCAGTGGAGACGTCAGGGGTTATTGGCCCTCGTTCGATGGCGTTCCTTCGAAGGATTGGCGCGATTGCGTCGCGACTAACGAACGAGCCTCGCGAAACGAGTGGCTCTTGCAGCCTGTCTCACTGACGACGGTTCGAGGTAATGCTTTCTCCATCATAGTGACTGGCAGAGGATAGAAAAAATTGTTTATAGTTACGTTGTTCTGGAATTGTCATCATTGGTCGACTTAACTTGCTTTGTTTCAATGACTTTTGTTTTGTTATTAGTTACTTAGTTCAATAAAGACGTTTAAAGTAATAATAATAAAAAAAAAGAAAAAATATATATATATTAAGTATATATTTATTTATGACATATATACATGTTTATAGTATTTACATTATGATCATAACTACTGGTAGTTATGATAGTGGATTTATAACTCAAATATAATCCCTTCCCATCTACGGACAATCGGCTTGAACGGACCACCCCTCTCTCCTATTAGTCTGTTGATGAGAGGTTTTTCTCTCTATATATATTATTCTAGGATCATTTTCCAGCTTATTCAAGATGATCTTCACCCTCTCTAACCTTCTAATTTCCTGTCCTGAAGTAACAAGATGCCTCACAGGTTTCATGTATGATTTCATTTTCAAGTCTTTTTTCACTGCTCTTTAGACTGCCATAGCTGAAACTCCTCTCTCTCACTTGGCAAACATCTTATGGATTGAGTTGGATCTTTTCTAATTAATCTCTTTAGTTGAAATTATGATCCCTCTTCCAGTTGTGACCTCCTGATTCAATTTTCCTCTCTAATGGAAGCCAGAGTATGAATGTTGGTACCATTTACTGAGGCCTGAATGAACTTTTTTTCCTCTCACCATTGCTCAGTTTGGAAGAAACCTGAAAAAAAGAAACTCAATTAATTTAGTGTTTTTTAGATATTAAACATTTGTGGGATTCTGTTATACCCAGTATATATGGGATAACAATATATAAATGAGCCCTCACCCACATATATATATATATATATATATATATATAAATATATATATATATATAAGAAGAAAGATATATATATATATATATATATATATATATAATTCCAGATATTATGTATATTTCTTGACTTTATCAAGGCAAATGCAAGGATTTTATTTTGTAACAAGTATTTATCTACAAGAGCAAAACTGTTATTGGTTTTTCAAACTTTTTAGGCATACAAATACTCATAAATATTTATCAGGTTAACTGAAAAGTCAGGCAAGTTATGGAGGACATGAATTGACATAATTCAATGTTTAATAAACAAAAGTAAGGAAGTGATGTTTTTGAAATTTTTTTTATGCAAATTAATATTTAAATTACTTTAGTTTGGAATTATATATATATATATATATATATATATATACATACATATAAAATAATTGTCTATAATTTATTACTGAATGCATATTTGTGCTATAGGAACTGTTTATTTATAAAACCATAAATAACGGCAATGGCAGTTGTGAAGAGCCATGATCGCCAACATCTTGAAGGAACATGCCACATAGAAGATGTAATGGCAAATTTTGACATTAAGAAATGCATATAAAGAATCATTTTGTAATAATTTTCATGAAAAAGGAATGAAAAGATGAAACAGATAAAAGAGGGCTTGATTAACAGTGGATGAATGAAAAAAAAAGGAAAGGAAGGAAGGAAGGTTTGAGTTGAAAACAAAGCAGGAACCTGAAAAAGAAATATAGAATAAATGAAGGTGAATTGAATGAAGGAGAAGAAGAAATGAGAAATCAATAGAGATTATGGAATAAAGATTAAAGAGAGAGAGAGAGAGAGAGAGAGAGAGAGAGAGAAGGGTGGGAGAGAGAGGCTGAGAGTCTGAGAGAGAAAATAAAAAGTGAAAATTAAAAACAAGGGGAAAAAATAAAATTAAAAGAAAGAAAGAAAATGAAAAGAAAAGAAAATTGTTCAACTTTGGTAAATTAGTGATACAAAGATTGTTGAATCCTGGATACTGGCCAGAGTGAGTAAATTAATGGTTATCAGTGATCTGTAAATTTCATCTGCCAATGCAATCAATCAGTGGTAAAAATATTTTTATGTCAATAACTTACAGGAAGATTTTTTTCTGTAAATGTTGTAAAAGGAAATCAAAAAAGACAACAGACGTCAGTGGCAATGTTAGTTATTGAGTGAACATCATTTTTGCAATAAAGAAGCTAAGACTTCAAAATCAGTGATTTGTTAAATATTTCGGAATGTATTTCTTATTTGTTACTGAGAATCAACAAAGTAAGCTGAGAAAATAAAGTAATACTCATTAGAAATTGAATCTTTGTATCAGGATATAACTTTTCTTTGCAATACCAAGTGAAATTAATGGCTTGTTGATTCTTTCATTGAAAGAATAGACTAGGAAGATTTATGCCTGCAAAAAAAACCAATGTCAAAAGGACAGTTTTTCCCTTGACACTGCTATTATTTTAACTACCTTTACTCATCAGAAAATGTTTATTGTTTTAAAAAGTAATGATTAGAATTTGAATAAAGCCTAAACATATGAAAGTGAATTTATACATTTTCTTTGTTCGTGAAAATTTATAACAAAAATAATGATTTTATTAGAATAAAACAATTTGGATGAAGAGAAATTCTAAAGAATTCAACATAGAGTTGTGGCTGTAATCAGTTAAACTATTATGCACTGAAATGATTGAAATGGTTGTTTTCATCTTGGTTATTATGCTCACAAATTTACGCACTGCATTCTTTGTTGTTCGACAGGTACCTCTCATATCTTCTGCATGCTTGCAAAATATGGACTCTGTATGGTCAGGACATCAAATGTTTGGAGCAGTTCCAGGAAATAGAGCTCCAAAGAATCCTTCACATCAGTTGGGAGGACCACATCACCAACAATGAGATACTCTCTCAGACATCACTCCCCAGTATCAGTGTGTGTGTGTGTGTGTGTGTGTGTGTGTGTGTGTGTGTGTGTATATATATATATATGTATATATATATATATATATATATATATATATATGTGTGTGTATATATATATGTGTGTGTATATATATATGTGTGTATATATATATATATATATATATATATATATATATATATATAAAGATATTACAACAAAAACATGTAAGAATCACTACACAATTACAATTTAAAAATGGCAAGGATAAGTAGATCCTTATATGAACCCTGTTTTCTGTGTTTGCATGAAAAATTGGAAATTATCACGTTCTTTGATAAGAATTCTTTATTAAATCAAAGATCCGAATTAACGGTAAATTGTAAACACCTTTTACCTCACAATTCAGTTAAACTTTAAATTTTGACAATGTTTTTTCTCAGATTTTAGTTGAGCTGTGTTGCACCATATATGGCTTATCTTTCTATTTGTGTGATTAATTTTGGTTTAATTTAGTTCTGTATTGATCTCCTGGTAGTAGTAATAACATGTTATACTGATGTATTGGTATTTGTTTAGTATTCTTGACATTTTACATTGATTGGTTGAGATTATTAACATCTTATATGGATGATATTTATTTAACAGTTGCATATTATTTACCAAATAATTCTACGTCTAGATTTTTTACTAGTTTTTTAAAGAGGCCTCTTATTTCTCAACTACAAAAAGTTTTTATGTAAGAAATCCACAAAGCTTATAGTTTGGCATTCAGTTTAATTTACCTCTCTATCCACCCCGCTTTTATTTCTTATGACACTTAACTGTCTGGCATATGTACATTTATTGTAACCATTTGTATCAGTCTTTAAGTTAATGTCTGGCTGCTGTTAGATGTCAGATCTTGGCTATGACACATTTCTAAGATAATAAATTCTAATTTTTTTCTTTTTCACTTAGTTTGAATTTAACAGGTCATATTCGTTTGGTTGATCAGGGTAAAGCCCTCAAGCCTTATATATTTTTCTTTTTCAAAAAATGAGCATGTATTTTGCTTTTGAAATCAAATTAATTGTTCACTTGACAGTAATTTACAATCGCCTGAAGAGACGTATCATCATGTGTTGAAAAACAACTGCAATTGTGTAGCGATTCTTACATGTTTTTGTTGTAATATCCTAAAATAAATAATATTACTCTACTATGTATTGAGCCCTCTTTTAAGTTAAATGTTACGAAAGTTCTCATCATACCTGGATATATATATATAGATATATATATATATATGAATATACTATATCACACATATAGTACTAGTGTTAATAAAACAGTGTTTGATGTATTATCACTTATTGGTAGCATGATTCAGAGTTTCATGAAACTTTGTGTTGTGCTATACAGGTATCTACTAAAACTAATAAAAATTTTTTTTGAATTTTGGATATGGAACTGGGCAGATATGTCTTTTGAGAAAATCTAAATGAGGAGATGTTGCTCTAAGACAAACAGAGACTTGATTAGGCTGAGAGGGCTCTTTGTGGCCGAGTGGTATAAAGCACACTAGATGAAAGAGGATGCAGGGTTGAACCCTGCCTGAGTTCACATTTTCTTTAATAGGTTTCCTCAAATGCAAAGGCCAGTAGACGAAATAAACACTGTTTAAAAAGGAATAGGCAATCTGCTCAAATAAAGGCATCCACTAAAAATAAATTTTGAAGTCATACAAAAACTTATATATATATATATATATATATATATATATATATATATATATATATATTACACACACACACACACACACACACACACACACACAGAGTCCACCAAAATAAGTAGACACACTTCAGGAAAGGAAAAACTTGTATAAATTTTATAACAATAAATTTATTCAGATTAATACAAGTTACTCTTTGGACGCTAAAATCACAAGAGATGCTCAGAATATGGTGGCCTTTATCTTCCAGGCATTTATTAGTATACTAAACTACTGCTTGGGCAATGTTGGCCAAAGTGTGCAGTGAAATTGCAGCACATATATTTTTAATTTAACGGATTCTGTGATACACAACATCCTTTTGGGCTTGTTGATGCTACAGCCATGGGGGTAATGCCATCTGTAAAGAAAATACTACAGTAAACAGTGTTATCGCAATTTTATAAAACTACAAAAGACAAGTTTTTCCTTTCCTGAAGTGTGTATACATTTTTGGGGCAGACTGTATATATACACACACAGACACATATATCAATATATATATATCTATTTCTCTCTCTCTCTCTCTCTCTCTATATATATATATATATATATATATATATATATATATATATATATATATATATATATATTCATAAAAAATGAAACATATATAATTGTGGACTCCCTGATCAAAATAGGTTATCCACACATATGATTTGATTATAGCCATGAAAGCATGCACAGAACCAGCCTCACTTTTCAGATGAACTGATAATGGAGAAATGGTGTATAATGTGCCATGAAGTCTTAAAACAGCCCTCTTCAGATTTGAATTCAGAGTTTTACTTCTTTTAGACTGGCTGCCAAACAAGGCAAGAAAAACCACTCGGACTTGTTATTTAACCCAAGGCTGGAGGTAGAGGTATGCATGCCTTTTTCAAGGGCATTAACTCAAAGTAAATGAGACAGAGTCAACCAGAATTTTAATTTGGATCAATAATTTCTTTTTCAGTGGCAATAGCTGTTACCCTAACCACACATCCTAAATACCTAAATAAACAAATAAAAATAGTTCAGTCAAGTATCACAAATTAAATCTAGCATTATGGTTGTTATGCTGATGGAAACAACTTTTTTGTTAATGCTGAATAAAGACTAAAAAAAAGGATCACTTTCATTATCTAAATTGTAAAAATAAATGTTTTTCTTATTCAGGCATTTCGGAAACGTGGAACTGTTTTTGTAACTTGTTGGCATTTCACTTGAATAAAATGAAGAAATGCTAAGGATTTTTCATTATGCATTTGCAAACTGCTAAACATTTACCTTCCTGCATTCAGTTCACTTGCATTTTTTCTGTTGTAAAAAGACGATATGAAAAATTAAAACCATCTTAAAATGCTTAATGATGATCCTGAATGATATTTCAAGTTAAATTCTAACAAGAGATTATCTCAAGTGATTTATTTTTGTGCTTCACTTACAGATTCATATTCCCAGTTTTTTTTTTCTTAAGTTAAAAAGAAGCACTCTGATAAAAATATGAGGAAATAGGAGTTTTGAACCTTACTTGAAGATATTTTTTTCTATTTTCGCACTTAGTTTGGAAGTCAGATGAAAATGAAAGTGAAACAACAAAAATGGGGAGAAGGAGAAGTGGAGGAGGAGGACTTGAGAATATGAGAAAGAGCTGTAGGAGAAAATGTGTAAAAATAGTAGATTTTCAAGGAGGAAGAGAGAAGAAATGAAGAGAAGCAGGTGAGGGATTAGGGGATGAATGGCAAAAGAAGAGCAAGAAGAAATTGAAGAAAAAAAAAAGGAACAGGAACAATGACAACAGTAAAAAGGAAGAAATGACAAAAAATGAAAGAAAAAGTAGTACCATGAAGAGGAGGAAGAGATAAGTGGTGGGAGGAGGAGATAATAGTGAAGTCTTTGGTGTAGTAGTAGTAGGAGGAGGAGAAGAAGACTGGGAAGGACCATCAGAAGAGTAAGGGTAAATGTTAAGTAATATAGATGAGTCAAATAAAAAAAGACAAATTGTGAGATAAAAATAGAACAGAACTAACAAGTTCAATGACCTTTGACCTTGTGATCTCTTACAGTGTCATCTTCATCTACTGTTGAGAACAGAGAGAGATAACAAGGAGAAAGGGGAGAGAGTGGGAGGAAGGGAAAGACAAAGAAATAAAACAAGGAGAGAGAAAAGGGGAGAAGGAAGATAAGAGACAGAAGCAGAAAATGGTATAAAGAAAGAAGAAAAAAGAGAGAGTGTACAAGGAATATTCAACAACAAAAACTCTTAGAAAATTTAAAAAACTAACAAACCTCAAAAAACAACTCTGGCAACAAAATAAATAAACAAAGAAATAAATAAAAACAAAACTGAAAGTTTAGTTGAAATGCAAGCAATTCTTTCATCATTATCTAAAATGTCTTTGATTAATCCCAATCAGCACCAAAGGCTATTGAAAAAAAAGTATTTAGTTTCCCTTCTTTCTGAACCTATTGTTTCTGTTTGTGTCTCGATCCTTAGGCCTCACAACAAACTTGAAAGTTAATAAGGTTAAGCATTAAACAAAAAAAGAAAAGAAAAAAATTTTTTTAAAAAAAGCAAGTAATTGTAATAACTCTAATTTGAAGGGTTAGATTTGAAAGTTTCCATCCAGGCAAATATCACACAGAGGGGTGCTTGAATTTGAAAAATAGCTCAAGGTGCCCTCGAACCAGATAGTGCAATTAAGAATGAATTTCTCTTTTTTATATCATTTTCTTTTATTTAATTCAAATATTCTGATTCTAATGTCAAAATGTAAGTTAAATGTTAGTTGATATTTTAGCTTTTGTTCATTTCTTTTCTTCTTATTTTAACAGTAAGCTAGTTACACTCATTCCCTATGGAACACTGGATTCCTTTTTTTATCGCTGCATCCAAATGAAAATTTACCAAGTGTAGTAGAGGTTGTATTCACTTGGACATGCAAATAGTAAGAGTTACAGTGAGAAGTTATATTCATGAGTGGTCCCCAGCTGCATATATACATACTTTAAGATAGTGCAATCCGGTTTGAATTCAGTGTTTCCTTCTCCTAAACTAGTTGCCACGTAAGGCTATAGGACCCAG
>OZ038480.1:79079037-79089037 GCA_964036315.1 Acanthosepion esculentum
GTTGGTATCTTAAATACTTCTACATATTTATACAAAATACATGGAAGATATATACAGATCTATATATAAAACTAATAGGATTGATACAAATATATAATTTGTCACTTAGCTGATTAATGTTATACTCAGTACCTTAACTCCAGAGTTTCACAGATAAACATTTTTGTAATCATTCAGTCCACTCGTCAGGAGGTATCAGCAAACTAATATAAAAATGTGCATATTTAAAAAAAAGAGTGATAAAAATAAAATAAAAACAAGTGATAAATTAATGAAATTGACTAGATACACCGAATACAAAAAAAATGAATTTAAAGCTAAATGTCTCTGTATCTTTAATATTTTTATGTAAAATTATAACCTGTGTTTGTTGCATTTCTTCCCCACAACATATATGTGTATATATATGTGTGTGTGTGTGTGTGTGTGCGTGTGTGTGTGTGTGTGTGTGCGTGTATTTAGTGTGATCTTGCTTTCTTTAACTTTTATACATGACATCACTGTTTCAAACTTTCAGCTCACTATAAAATACTAGGATGTAGCCAACAGAATCTTGTCTACCACGCTGACAGCACATGGTTGTTGATAATGACGAAGACATTTGAAGGTATCTGAACAAAAACAGCAGAACAAACATGAACTCCAAACAGTTTGTCCACAATTTTGATCCTAAAATACAAAAATTGAAAAAATACAATAAAAAATTAAACAGCCAGGCCTTGTCAGTTGAATTTAATAAAACTTGTTTGGATAAATACATGCTGCCTAAATATATGTAATGTAATTTAAAAAAAAAAACAATAACTATAAAATTATCAACAAAACTTGAAATGAGTTTAAAAAACAAAAGGGTCTGAAATGGAAAAGTTTTTAGTGAGAAACTGATATGTATTTTGTTAATTCAATTTTGTTTTCCTGGTATTAATATTTATAAATTCCATTGTTTTATAAATCAAAATCATTATTTTTATACTTTTAATGATCAATGTCAAGTCCTTTCCTATTAAGAGAATTTATTTTTTAATTATTTAAAAATTGTCTGTTTATCAGACAATCCAATGGTGTAACTTTGGAGCCTTAAACTTTATACCTGCATTCAGGTGATGGAATTTTTGAATATCCTTTCTTTTTAATAAGTTAATTCTGGAGGAATATTAAAAAGATGTAATCTGAGTGAAACAAGAAAATCAAGCATAGCTGATCATGTATGAGAAGAAAATCCTGGTTAACAACTCTTAGGGAATGAAATTAAAATAATGGACAGTTATTTATATATATACATAATGAAAAAAAACTATCTATCTATCTATCTATCTATCTATCTATCTATCTATCTATCTATCTGTACATATAAAAATTAGGAGATCAGCCGATTCTGCTACCTTGGTTTCAACATTTTGGTATCATCAGGTGATTTCAGTCAATTGATTTCCTAATGCTTTTAATACTACTATTGCCTGGTCTAATTCAACTCTGACCACATAACTCATATATATATATATATACATATATATATTAGAATGGATTGTTTTTATTAATTCAGCATGATTTTTATCACATTAAACATTATTTTTAGTGGATACTTGTATTTAACTAGGTACTCCATTTATTTATTAAATGGTATATTTTCATCTACTGGCATGAATGTTTGAGAAATATTATTAGTTAAAGAGTACAATTTTCCTTTAATAAGATTTCAGGCTGGTAGATAAAAATAAATATACTTTTTAATAAATAAATGTAACGCTTACTCAAATATAAGTATACACTAAAAATAACATTTAAAGGGATAAATATCTGTCAGATAAAGAAAAAAAAAGAAAATCCATTTTAAAATGGGCTTTGTTTACCTTTCATACAAAACTGTGCAGATATGAAAAACTTTGAGAGATTCTATGACAGGAAACGTTTGCTTGAAGGCACTAAATTTTGCCTCACATGACTGACTGCTCTACATGACCAAGTTGGTTAAGGCATTCTGGACTTAACTGCTTGGAGGGATGCAGGTTCAAATCCTCCTGGAGGACACACATTTTTCTTTAATAAGACTTCTCAAACATTCAGGCCATAAGATGAAAAAAAATTTACTTTTTAATAAATAAATGAAGCATCTACTCAAATATGAGTATCCACTAAAAATAACTTTTAACATAATATATATATATATATATATATATATATATATATATATATATATATATATATATATAGAGAGAGAGAGAGAGAGAGAGAGAGAGAGACAAATTCAGGGTTATCAAACATTTTTCCTAAAAAAAAACCTCATGCAAAATATTTTCATTGTTTCTCTGTGGTAAATTTTGGAAATGTCAAAAAAAGCTGAACAGAGAAAAATCAAAAATCAAATTGAAAACATTGGCAAAAGAAGAACAAGAAAAAGAAACTTGCCTTAAGAACATTTTTAAAAAAGGGACTTGGAATAAAAGATTAATAAGCAAAAAAATATTTGAAGAAGTTGGTGTTTTGAATAGAGCCAGTGATAAAAGATGCAGAATTTTAAAGAATATTGGCTAAAAACATAGAAGCAATCAAACTACTATATTTAAGAAAATGTTCATGAAAAATGATTTCTCAACATTCATTTTTAGTGATGAATGTAGAGCTACATTGGATGGACCTGATGTCTTGGCTAGATTTTGCATCCTTCATAGAAGCAGTCAATCAACATAACTTAAATCAACAGAAGACAGGTGGAATACTGTTTGGGGCTAATATTCCAAGCACTAAAGTTCATGCTTATATTAAGTTAAATGGAAGGAATTATTGTAAGTTTCTGATGGGTTTTTTTTTTGTATTGTACAGGTCATGACCAAGAAATTTATGACGAATAGTATATCCATGTAAGACAATGTCAATTCATATTCTGCAAAGCTGACTGCAGCTCAGCTTGCATGAAAAGTTTGAAAGACACCAAATTAATGGAATGGTTCATCCTCTGAAATAGTAATGTCTTAGTTCATCTCTAAAAGTGTTGTATATGGGAATAGAAAGCAATATTCAAGCAAAAAAGATTTGTAAAAAATGCAGTAAATTGAAACAATAGAAAAGTTAACAAAAATCAATGGATGAAAAACCAGTGAAGGTTAAAGAATTCCAAGGAGATCATATTAAGACGTAAAATAATAAAATAATTTATTCAAGTGTACAGAATATTGTTTTAATTAAATAACTGTTTCTATGGTTTAAATATTTTGGATTTATTTATAAATAAATATTTATGTTTCACTTAAATTTTTTCTTACATGCACCAAAAAATATCTTAATATCAGTATTTTTAATAAGTACAGATATTATAAGCTGAAACTCATATGAAAAATTGACTATTAACAAAACTAATCAGATTGTGAAAAACATTGAGTTGCATAATAAAGTTTGACAGTATGCGTGTGTGTCTACGTGTATGTATTAACTGAAAGTTGGTTTGTTTGGAAGCTTAAGTTTACTTTACATTGCCTTCTTTTATGAAAAGGTGGTTTGGGGGAAATTGATTCTGCGTGGCTTGATTGGGAAAAAGTGTGATGACTACAACAAACAACTGGAGTTGAAAAGCTATTCAAGCAGAGCCTTAAGTTGTCTTTGTTTTATTTTTCTCTTTTTCTTCAAGGTTAGAGATTAGACATAACAGACAATGCAAAAAATGCCAAAGACTTTCAATACATTATCATTATTCACATAAGCATAGCAGAAAACACTTTGCCAAGTTTAGTGAAGTATAAAAATGAGAAAGATACAAAACTACAAATCATCTGAAGACGGAATAGCATACAGGGCAAAAGGAGTTGAATGGAAACAAAAAAAGATTTAAGAAAAATCAGGGCATTTAAAGCCCACCTCCACACACACACACACACACACACACACACACACACACACACACACACACACATACACACACACATACACACACACACACACAGAGGCATATGTGAATATGTATATAGTTATGTATATATAAATGTACATCGGGATTTTAAAATTGGGGATACAATAAATTTATTTTACTTCAGACATTATTATAATGGACATTTTGTATTTGAAATATAGATGCTCCATTTTTATTTATTAAACAGTATGTATTACATTTATAAGCATTTGAGAAATCTTAGTAAAGAAAACCTGCAAGCTCCCAAACCCTGCAAGTTGATCCATGCCCGCAAAAACATTTTCTTTACTAGGATTTTTCACATGATGAAATGGGGTATCTATTTTAAATACAAAGTGTCCACTACAATAACATTTGAAGTAAAATGGATTCAAAATAAATCCATTATTTCTTTATATTAAAATTAAATTTATTCTCCCATATACAAAATAATTTTGATTTTAAAAATATTAAAATTGTTAAATTTATCATAAATTACCCAGAATAATTTTTGATTCTGCGAAATAAAAATTCAATTTGATTTATCTAACATTAGGTCTTTATAACTTTATTTGAAGAAAATAATATTAAAACAGATGCTGTTTAAATTTCTTAATAATATGATTTTTAATTAGATTTTATACTTTCCTTAATACTTAAATAACATATAATCATATATTTTGAATTATAAGTATTCACTAGTTTTTTTAGCTACATGCTCTTTATTTTTATCATCAAAACTTTTATTCATTCATTTTTACTTTCCTATTTTCAGTCATCATATTTACATTTTATTTCAATATATTTCCCATGAGCAAGTCTTGTTGATTTGTTCATAGATATATTTATAAAATCTCTATTAACCATTAGAATATATAAAACTGACACAGCATTTTGGGTAATGGGATGGCTATGGTAGTGACTTAGAGTTTTCATTTATGTTTTGAAAATGCTAATATAAAGTGGTGAAATGACTTAATAAAATATTTAACCAAAAAATTTTGACAGTCTTTAACCTTTGTGCCCACAAAGAAACAGTGTGTCAAAAAGATGTTTTTTCCCCCCTGACACCACTATTATTTTAAATACTGTCACTCCTTGGCAATGTTTTAAAAAGTGATGATTATAATTCTAAACATATGAAAGCAAATTTATAAATTTTTATTTCTAATGTTCACCCAATAGAAGGCCAAAAGCCACTCAAGATAGATATTAGCATAGGAAAGGAAAAGTGTCAGGAGTACAGAGTTGAAGCATACTTTAGAAGGAACCAGAAACCCAATCCTAAACAGGAAAGCAGGAATAAACCTCTACTCCTGTTCAAAAGACTGGGGAGGAATTCTAGAGAATTTACAACAAATATATTAAACACTATTTATTCATAGACTGAGTAGCAAAAGAAAGCCAAATTTGTAAAATTCAGCATTTTATCATTAAATATATGTCCTATCTCCTAAAAATATTTAATGTTAAATAATGGCTAAAGCTATGTGGAAATATATACATAAGCAAAGCAATTCTTAATTATCATTTTTAAGAAATTCACATCTTTTGTTGCAATATATTATATGGGGATTACATTTTTTTATTTTAGAATATATATTTGGCATTTAAAATAAACAGGATTTACATACACACATATATATATATATATATATATATATATATATATATATATATATATATATATATATATATATATATATATATTTTTAAAAATTACTTTAGAGTTGTGAATATTAATTTTTTATATTAAGCCCAAAGAGATTACTGGTTCAATTTTAAAAAAAAAAACATATTCAAAAAATTAATCTGGATCAACATATTTCAGCAGATATTTGTTTTTATGCCTACATGTAACAATCACTTCACTTCTCTTGTTTAATAAGCTAGGGTTATTTAAGTGTTTTAAGATAACTAATTTTTCAGCAAGGCATCAATTGCATCTATCACTATTCCCATTGTAAGATTTGGTTCTTGCCACATAATAATGTGTGTATTATCACCATTCTTTAATTGCCAGAAATGTTTTGAGAGAGCAGTGCTGTTTATGTATTTTATATTGCCTAAAGTCATTTGATGATGGTAGAAACAAAATTTCCAAGGAGTTTCAGTTGAACCAAAATAAAATCTGACATCATTACTGGAATGTATGTTACAATACAATATTATCAGTCAGACATTGATCATTTAAGAGGCAGTTCATATTTTTTTGGCTGCTGTATGTATTTTTAAAAATTTAACGTCTTTGTTGGAAATATATTTATTTAATATAATGTTGTTATGTTGGGATATAGATTTATCATTGTTACTAATGCATTTATAGCTGATCTTAACATTATTTTTGTTAAAAATCTTTTTTAGTGTTGGTGAATGATTAAAGTGCTTATAAATTAAATTTAGGTAAATTCTTCTGATATTTGTTTGAACATTATGATTAAAAAGTGGCTTAAACCATGTGATGTTATGTCTACAGTGTTTCTGTTTATTTTTTACCTTTTTGTCTTTTTCTAAATGAGGGTGGTTTGATTCTTTACTGAAGTATCTATGGTTATATAGATCTTTGGTATATGGTTTGTAATAACCATTATTCAAGTCTAAGCTCACATCGAGAAAGTTGATCACTTTAGCATTGATGGTAGTGGTAATATTTAGCTTGTGATCTTTGAAATATTTTATCAGTTCCTTTCTCAGTCAGTCTATATTTCTTGAACTTGTTTTACAGAGGAGAATCATGCCATCATCTCTACAGAATCCGGCATCCTTAATGTTGAAAATAAATCTTAGTCACCATAATAACAAGATTACAACAATTTCACATGCCTCCCCAAAATCATATGCTCCCAAAGCAATACTAAATTCTGTGTTATGTCTTTTGGCCCACAGATAACCATTATGGACTAATACAGTTTTTTTTGGGCCAGCTTTATGATTTTGATTTCATGATTTACTAAATTGATAGCAGACATAAGCAAATTCTCAGTGATGGACAGGTAAATTCACAAATATCGAATTGGATAAAGGTATATTCTTTCTTCCTTTTTATATTAGTAAACTATTCTATGACTTCTGATGTCTTATGCCACTGATTAATTCCTAGAGCATTTTTGGTGTATTTGCATGATCTTTCAAGGATGTTTTTGCTGATTTTAGCAATATTACTTTTTATTGGATACAGTAATCAGTATTGTGAGTTGTTTAGGAAATTTGCTTTGTGGTTTTTAACTGTGATGAATAAGTTTTGTTTGTGGAATTTGTAAATCCTATCATCAATTTTTAAATTTTAATTCAGTGGGTGTTTTCTTGGCTTTACCAATGAGGTATAATATGTATATTAATATATACTTAATAGCTCTATTTTATTAGATTGAGCACAGTTTTATTAACACCAGCACTATATATATATATATATATATATATATATATATATATATCACATAAATTCCAGATATATCAATTTTTATTACAAATATTTACAATAACTTATTTGGTAGCATGAGATTTTATGCAGATAAAGAATTGTTCATCAAATTGTAAATAAATATATGTGATGTTATTTTTATTGATATTTATTTGTCCTTATTGCAGATGTGATGGTTTGTAAGTAAGATATAATCTCAAAAGAAAAATAAGTTAGTGCAAAATTATTGAGTGATGGGAGCACATTGTTGGACATTGCAAGAATATTGAAGAGAGATCAAAGAACACCCAAAAAAGACATTGGCTAGATTAGAAGAAAAAGAGAAACTGGCTTGAAGAAAGTTACAAAATGTAATTTGAGAACATTTAAAAGGGAAATAAACAAACAAAAAAAATGAACTGACCACAAAATTATTTGAAGAATCTGGTTGTTGCAAATGTAAATTAGAAGAATAGATTCAGACTGTCAAAGATATTGGCTAAAGAAAGAAGACAACAGAAGAAAGGAAATAAAGAAAAATGCCATAAGTTAAGAAAAGAAGTGATTTTTTAGTGATGAATATACAGCTACACTGGATGGACAATGCTTAAGATAGAATATCCTTCAATCCTTAAGATATAGGATCATTAAGATAGTGGATCCTTCAATCCTTAATATAGAGTATCCTTTAATCCTGAAGATAGAGGATCATTCAATCATTAATATAGAGGATTCTTCTATCCCTAAGACAGAGGATCCTTTAATCTTTAATATAGAGGTTCCTTTAATCCTTAAGATATAGGATCATTAAGATAGGGGATCCTTCAATCTTTAATATAGAGGACCCTTTAATCCTGAAGATAGAGGATCATTCAATCATTAATATAGAGGATTCTTCAATCCCTAAGACAGAGGATCCTTTAATCTTTAATATAGAGGTTCCTTTAATCCTTAAGATATAGGATCATTAAGATAGGGGATCCTTCAATCCTTAATATAGAGGATCCTTTAATCCTTGAGACAGAGGATCCTTAAGGTTGAGGATCCTCATAGAAACAGTCAAATAAAAGATAACAGTAATAAGGCAGAAAAAGATTTTGGACTACTATTATAGATAGTAAATTAAAAGTCCCTTCAAAATTGATGATGTTATCTTTTTTTTATTTGATTCACCCCAAACAAGATAATAATACCACTGAGATACAAGTTGGTTACTGGGATTGAGGAAGAATGGGAATACTTTAGGTGAAGTAACCAGAAACCCAATTCTAAAGGGAAACAAGGGATAAACCTCTACTTCTGTTCAAAAGACTGAGGTGGAGTGTGAACCAGATAATAGGCAGAACTTTTATCTTTTTTTAAATGATAAGTCCTGGTACTGGTTACAAGCAGAAGACTTCAGCAAAAGAGTATATTCATGCAAGACAATGTTTTTTCATATCAGGAATAAAAACTGTTACAATTAATGTGTTTAAACAATGAAAAAGTGAATGAAATCAACTGATAATAGCCTAATAAAGATCATAGAATGTCAAAGAGTCAATATGCAAAATAATCACAATTTATTCAGGTGTATGTGATATTGTGTTAATCAAATATACATTTCTACTGCATGTCTCAGATTTCTTTAGAGATTATTATATAGCACTTAGTTTGATTACATAATAATACCTGTCAACCCCAAAATAAATAATAAAATAGAATTAGAAGTTCTACCAGGATTCATTATTAATGGCCCCACTCTTAATAACATAAGATATGCAGATGACACAGTGTTGAGAGTAGACATAGAAAGAAATTACAAGAAGTCCTACAAAAGGTAGTGAAGGAGAGTGAGAAGAAAGGACTAAACATCAACTGCAGCAAGATAGAATGCATGGTTGTTAGCAAAAGATATATGTAAGTACAACATTTTAAATATCTGGGAAGTATTTTAACAGGGAACTGAAAATGTGACTTAAATCCACAAGATGCATTGGGATAACAAAGTTCCTTCCAAAATATAAGCAAAGTATTAACAAATAAAAAAATTCATAAGAAACAAAAAAAGGGTTGTATATTATGAGTCCTCCTATATGGCAGTGAATGCTGGGAAATCTACTTGCAGATGAAGAAGAGACTTGAAGCAAGAGAAATAGGGTTTTACAGAAGGATGCCGAGAATACCATGGACTAAACATGAGAGTAACAACAAAGTTTTACAGAAAATGGAAACAAAAAGGACACTTATACGTAACATCAGAAAGAGATAGTTGAAATTTCTAGGTTACATAATGAGGAAAGAGGGCTTGGAACATTTGATACTCACAGGTTGATTAAAGACAAGAGGTATAGAGGAAAACAATGTATAACCAACCTCATGAGCTTGAGTAAATGGATGGCAGAACAGGGTTTAGGTGAGACAACAAAAAGACAAAATTTAATGAGAACTACAAAAAACAGGAAATTATGGAGAGCCATGTTTGCCAACATCCTGAAGAACATAGAAGAAGAAGTAGTAGTGTGATGATTAGATGATTCAATTCTGTCTAAAAATATATGTTCATTATAACTCATTATTTACTGGGTATTTGGTTTCAAACTTTAAATATTTCAAAAGAAATTTGAACTGTAGACCTTATGCATCACCATTCAGTTTTCTAACCCTAAAGCTACCATGTAGTTATGAGGCACATGAAGTATGAATAAAATAATAACGTCATCTTAATTTCTAGATGATGA
>OZ038480.1:79094037-79204037 GCA_964036315.1 Acanthosepion esculentum
TGGTTTATTTCTAACTTTATCCTTAGTTCAGATTTAATTCTTTCTAGTATTTTTTTACTTAATTCACTTTTAGTTGTGTTTATGATTTTGCATGTTGTGTTTGGTTTAAAAATTTCTTTGTGCTCTTTTAATATAATGAATACCTGTGATTTAGTGATGCAATTTATTCAGTTGTCTAGGTCTAATCTTTTGGTGATTATTTTAGCTTCAATGTTAATATTGTATTCGCTAGACTTTGGTGCTTTTCTTTGTGTCATAGTTATGCTGTCCTTGAGTATTTTGTTGTGAGATGTATTATTTGTGTATTTTAATGCTCTTACTAATACATCTCACACAGTCAAAACAGGAAATGAAGATAATAACACCAAAAAACCCCTTGAAAATGGCTAAAGAAGTAAGCAAAAGTACTTAGGGCAATGGATGATATGGACAGTTTTGTATGAATATATTTATGTTTTGTTTAAATTTTGTTCTATTTATGGTTGAATAGTGTTCAGTATCAGAGATATTTTTGTAGATATAAACAGTATGCATATAGGGAAATCCCCAATGAATGGTGACTGGCAGCTAGAGGAGAAAATAGATATCATATATAGATAAATTCCTAAACAAAAGATCAGCAGTCATTTCCATATGAAAATTAATTCCTTCTATGATACCTACAACCAATTCATGATTCAAAAGACTTTACATCTAATAACCTATAACTTTAATTTAATAAACATAATTTGAAATACCAATCTTTAGAACCAAAGAAATTATCCAAAATCTACTCAAAAAATAAAAATATAAAATAAATAAAATTAAAATAAAATAATATAGGAAATAATTAAATAATTTAAGGTCAGGACTATCAATAAATCTGATTTCTTTCTCCCCAAACTAACCATGAGCCTCTCAGTGTATATATATATATATATATATATATATATATATATATATATATATTTATATATATATATGTAGGGAATACCCTACAATATTCTAAAAACTTACTACGTAATGAAAGATAAACTATGGAGGAAGTGATGTCATTTTTCAGCTTATTAAACAAAAGTCAGTTAATTTTGTTGCCGTTATTGATTTCTTTTATGTGCAATTATTACTTATTATTTATTTCTGTGGGTCATATTTTGTTTATTTAATAAATCATTTAAATTTCTTTTTTAAATTTAAACTTCATGAGCTTTCTTTTAATTTTTGAAAAGTAATTTAAGTATGTTGGGAAAGGAGTATTTCATTTAAGAAAGGAACATTTGAAAATGTCCAGGTCATAAGTTAATACGCTGGCATGAATCAATAATTGCACTTTCAAAACCTCTTCAGCTAACTTATTTCCTCTTTTAACACATACAGAATGTTTTAAATTGAAATTGTGGTTGAAATTATTTCTGTGCATAACTAATGCATTGGATAAATTGTTATGTAGGAGATTATGTAGGAAATTTATGTTCATATATCTGTTTTTTTTTTATTTTTCTAAGTTTTACCAATATATACTAAGTTACAGCTGTTACTGTTTACTTTATATATGACTGCTTCAGAATTAATGCTATTATGGAGTTTGTTGATTCTGATCATCTCCATAATACTTTTGGAAATAATTGTAATATATTTATTAAGATTGAATAGTATGTATTAAGGATTTGGTAGGTAATATTAAATGTCTATGTTTATCTAATTTTTATTATCGTTATTATTATTGTTATTATTGTTATTATTATTATTAGTTACTAAATTTTTGTTATTGTAGCAAATTTTATCCACATGACTTCTGTGCATAAATATGGATTACCAAATAAAATTTCCAAAGTTGCCTTTAGAAAGTTCCTTAAGGAATGTCGCCCTGGGTAAGACGTTAAACTACATCCGCGTCCTTGGTAAGACGATAAACTACATCCAGCAGCAAGGCCTCTGATCAGGAGGTTTTGAGGAGCGTGGAACCACCTCTTAATTGCTGGTGTTCCCAGGTCCACCCTGACCTGGGGTGGTAGCACCTGTTAGGGTCCCAGCTATGGGCAAATAGTTAACTCTTACCAGCAATACTTTTTTGAAAAAAATTATTACCAGCAATACAATTTTGAAGGAAAAATATTACCAGAAACAGATTTTTGACAAAACAAAATATTACCAGCAATAAAAAATGTTGTCAGCATTAAATAACCCATTAAGGTTGATATGCCATAAAACAAAATAAACCAAACCTTTAAGGAATTGAAATACTAAGATACAAAAAGTTTTCCTTCTCTTTTTTCTTTTATTCATATTGTCTTTAAAGATATATGCATAGATGTTAAAAAAACTTGAATTTATGGTGTTAATGCATAACACATGTATAGATATGCAACCTCTGAATTTTTACACGCACAACAAACTCACACACACACACACACACATATATATATATATATATATATATATATATATATATATGGCGGACTCTCCCATTGTATTCGACGTATGAGGGTCAAACAGCTCAGTTCCAAGGAACACACAGCCAGACATCAGCACATATGATTTGATTATAGTAGTGAAGGCTTTGTGCAGAACCAACCACACTTTAGAAGGTCCAAATACAGAGACCTGATACACTACGTGCCACAAGTACCCGAAAAGACCCTCCACAGGTTTTGAATTCAGAGTTGTCCTTCTCCTAGACTAGTTGCTATCCAAGGCTATAGAACCCAGTCTGTCTTGCTATTTACCCATAGCTGGAAGGAGAAGAAGAGGGTTAATACTTTTTCCAAGGGTATTAGCATGTAAGTGGATGTAATGATATCGACTGGAATTCAAACTCGGATCTCTGACTCTTTAATCTGAGCCACTATCCACTACTTCACTGTGCCTTCTACATATATATATATATATGTGTGTGTGTGTGTGTGTGTGTGTGTGTGTGTGTGTGTGTAAGGTTTTAAAACTGGCAATCACCATGCAGTGTTGATTCCATTATCCACATGGTCTCTCTCTCTCTCTCTCTCTCTCTCTCTCTCTCTATATATATATATATATATATATATATATATATATATATATATATATATAGGAGGCACGGTGGAGGCATGGTATATATAAATATATATATATATATATATATAGAGAGAGAGAGAGAGATCGAGATCATGTGGACATAGGAATCAACACTGCATGGTTATTGCCAGTTTTGAAACCTTACATAGAGCTTAAGTAGTAAAACTTAGAAGGTTGCTTGAGGTGTGCAACTGGCCATCGTTATTCAGTATTGATTCCTATATCTATGATGTTAGTCCATGTTGTTAGCCTTATATATAGTTAGTTATGAGCTAAGTTAAATTTTCATTGTATAATATTGAATTCATCTGATTAATGGAAAGGTGCTGATTTGAGTTCCTTTTGAAAATAAATATTTATTGTGTAAAATAAATACTCTTTTATTATTAAAACTATGAACTTATACAAGGTTTGATCAAAAAGTATCAGGTCTGTTGCTTTCATTATTTATAGCAGTGCTTAAATGTGTAGATTGTGGTCAGAGGTTCCATCAGTGACCATGGCTTATGCAGTAGCTTTTGCTCAAGAATCACATTAATTAAAAAATATTAAACAAACCTCATTAATAATGACTTTCCTAATTATATCATTAATGAACAAATTAGACAAGCTATTGGGAATATTAACATCAGTAAAAATGAATATAATACATCCTCAAATAACTCTAAACATATCAAACTACTATACTGTAATCAAATGTATTCTAAATGTAAGCAGGTGGAAAAAATTCTAAAAAGACACACAAGCACTAATATATCCCCCACTGATCCAAGTAAGAAAATAAAATTAATTATATACTATACTCAATTTAATACAACCAGTCATCCATAGTAACTCTTCTCCGTCAACTAGTATCTTAATTAAAATTAATTAAAATAATTTAAATGTCTTTTGGGAGATTGCATCTCTGATAAAAATGTTAATGTGTATACTGATTTTACAACAATGATGATGACAAGAAGACTTACATTTCAATTGAATGATTATAGTTCAATCTCAGAATATTTAAGGGAATACTCATGTCCACATTCTCAGTTTAGACAGATATTAGTCAAAAATACATGAGTGCTTCATCAAGATTATATTAAGCAAAATCTTAAAATTCTGGAAGCACTTTGGCTTCCAGAATATGAAAGAATTGCAACCAAAAATAAATAAAGTCAACTAGAAGTATTGCAACAAAGTTCTTAAATGGCTGTCGCAGCAAATATAAAAAAAATACTAAATTAAAATAATACAATTAAAAAATCTTTTAAAAATCACATGTTACCTCCCTTGCATAGTGGTGAAAAAAAGTTTTGAATTTATGGTGTTAATGCATAACACATCCATAGATATGCAACCTCTGAAGATAGTCTCAGATGAGATTGAAAGTACTTGGGGAAAATAAAAATTATGTGAAAGAAAATTTAGGAATTTTCTTGATCTACAAGCCACCAAGAAATTAATTTGTGGACTTGAAAGGATTAAAACTAAAATAACTAGACATAATACATATATATATATATATATATATATATATATATACATATATATATATATATATATATATATATATATATATATATATATATATATATATATATATATACATGTGTGTGTGTCTGTGTGTGTGTACTTATTGACAAAATACTTTTGTTATTTTTGGATATTTTACTTATATACTGACTGAGGCAGCTTAACAAAATTTATTCACTGTTTTTCCTTCCTCGAAAACTCTCTGAAGCTCTTAGGCAAGTTTTTATTAAGTTTTTCATGCTTAAATGCTTAAGGTTGATTGATTATTAATGGCAGACTATGACATTTTTAATGCAACCTTCTGCCAGTGATTGTAGTTGATCAAAGATGTTATATTTTTTTTACTTATACTCTCAAATGATTCTATGACCCTGATGACTGAATTTACCAGTAATTCATTTTCCACCTTTTTTTAATAATACAAATTTGACATTTATGTTTTTTCTTTAATCTGAAAATATGTTTGATAGGGAAAAAACATTTCTATCACTAAAATACCTGTATTTTGAAGGATTTAGTTAATTGCTAATGTGGTTTTACTTTTACACCTGTTTTGTTTTGGACATTTTTTATTAATGTCTCTTTATTAATAAAGAAAAACCTTTTATCCTATTCAAAACTTAAAATATTTATATAAATACATCAGGTTGAAACCATATGTAACTTTTTTAAGTTTTATTGTTGTCAGCAAAAGGAATAGCCCAATATGAGTACTACAAATTGGAAACCCCAAAATCAATTAAGTACAAATATTTTAATATATCGGAAATATTATAACAAAAGATGGAAAAGATCACATTTAAACCTGATGGCACATTGGAATAGTGAATGATGCCCTCCAAAAGGTAAACAAAGTAAACTAGAACTTCAACAGATGGTAGTGAAAGAAAATGAGAAGAAAGATGTTGATTATTTATTACTTATAATTATAAACAATTTTTGGCACAAGGGGAAGGGAAAGTGGGGTAGGTCTGGTCAACATTAAGTATCCTAGACCTAGCTAATCAGATTCATGACCTATTCATTCATTACAATTTGCTTATTCAACACAAGAACTAATCCATCATCATTCAATCCTACAGATACCACAATACCACATATTCACAGTGAACTTACAAAAATTCCCATAAAAATTTATATATAGAAATGTCCTTTGTTTTTCAACTTTTATATTTTTTTCCTACAAAAATATATATAAAAATATAATGATATGAAATGAGGTGGGAAGGAATGAATCCAAAATCCAAACTAAAATATAACAAAACATTTAAACTAAAAATAACAGATCCTAGTAGGACCCACCCACTCAAAAAATAAGAACATCCATTATATTCTGACTATAGATAGAATCAAGAAGCTCACTCCCTGATGGAGATGGAAGGATAAAAATAAATGGTAGAGTGGGAAAATCAAAGACTGGACCAATCGAATTAAAAAACAAATGGGGCAAAAACAAACTGGTGAGGTTGGGAATCTCCACAAGGATCATGACAAAAGAAAATACCAGGAACAGGCCAGGAACAACACTTACTCACATTAACTAGGTAAACAAAGGGAGTCTATCTGAACCAGGTGAGCGTTCATCGGGAAACCGCCTTGTCGTGTTAAAGTGGACTTAAAAAAGAAAATCATGGTTGGCCCCATTCATTTGAACCAAACTTGCCACCTTCATACACCTTTCACAGAAATCTGTCAATAACAAACACTGACAACAGTTCTGATCTTCATCTTGAGCTGATGCCCAAAGAATCCAACCAGAATCTGATGAGAATAGCATTCATATCACAAAATTCCCTCCATTCATAACATCTATACCACCATTTTGCCATGGCTGGCAACATTAGAAACACCATTCATTTCACCCTAGAATACTGGAGGGGGTGCATATTATCACATGTGATCCATGGACACAAGATGTTTGGGATCAATATGAGCTGTCAACTTATATTGATCCCAAACATTTTGTGTCTGAATATCTTGCTGACATAATCCCAGAATGGGTGCACATGAGGACAATGGTAGATGGCATTTGAAGTCTCTTTCCTCTAGACTAAGGTCACACAGTCGACAGTCATGCCAGACTGTTGACTGTGCATCCACTCAGTCTGTTGTGACCCCCTCCACTAACTTCTGAAACAAGAGCTTCTTAGGCCATGAATGATCAGTAGACTGAGGAATGACCTTCAAGGCCGATTGACACTCTCTGAGAAAACTCAAGTGATTTTGGGTCTTATGATGGCACTCAGCCCTGTAAACAGGAGCAGTGATGGTAAGGCTAGGGTAGGCATCCCTAACGCTCCACTCCAAGATTAAGTCCAATGTCAATGCATGGCATAGGAAAGTCAACCTCGAGGTATGTTAATGTCTCACTAAATGTGGCATTCCCAGCCCCCTATGACATAGATGCTGGACACAGACCTCTCTGCAGACCTAATGATTGCCACCTCCCCACACAAGAAGGGGGAGAGCAAGCACTGTAACCAGTTGCTGAACACAACAGTCAAAATCAGCACAAAGATGGGTGACAGCCTCAAGTACAATTAGTAGGGCAGACCATCAAGTCCCAGAGAAGTGAAGTCAGCCAAATAGCTGCAAAACTCTTTGTCACAGAGACTAAGCACCTTGGTAAACTGGCTCTTGAAATGCAACTGAAATGCCTTGCACATGTCTTTGGTTGACCTCAGAGTATGCCCCTTTGGGCTATCAACCTCCCAAATGTAACAATTGAAACCTTGACTGATCTCTTCCTTGCACAATTCTATACCCATATTCACTGCTTTATTAAACAACTTGTTTAACCTATGTCTAACTACCTGACCCTGGCAACATTCACTAGCTGCTCATTCCAGAGCCTGCCTAGCTAAACCTATCTCAAGGGAATCACCCACCTCCCAGCCTCTGCCCAGGACAGAATATCCTTGGGAGTCGTCACTTTTTTAGACTTATCTAGGGCGTGTCATTGGCTATATTCAGTGATGAAAGACCTAATGCTATCCTTAAACCTCTCCCACCACTTATTCCCAATAACTGCCCCCACTATTTCCTGCTGCACTAATCTAGTTGCCAGAGGTCTCGCCTGTCCAGTAAATACCAATTATACTTCCAGTGTCCAGCCATTCTAGGCACAGACAAGTCTATGTTCTGAATAGCCTAGCTAGTGCAACTTGAATCTAGCAAATCTAGATTGACCCTTTTTACTAACATTCTATTCAGGTAGCTGGTTACTCAGGTATACGTCCACTTAAGAGCCCACATCCATATCTCCCACTCTGGATGATCGACCCGGTATCTATCAATGAGACCAAACTCACAGATCAGATCAAATAAGCTACAATGAACTGACCTCCCACTAGCTCCCCACCCCATATCTATTCTGTGGTCCAGGATGGTATTCCAGTCCCCCCCCCCATTAAGTCTAAACATGACTAATCCACCAGAAACGGTCCCAACCAATGGAAAAAGGAAACACACTCCAACTGGTCATTGGGCACATAAACTGCAAGGATTCAAAATGAACTACTGTTCACAGCAATATCAGCCACAACCAACCAGCCACCCACATTGGCATGGATAGAGCTCACCCTCACACCAGGATACGTTTAACAAGCAAGGAAACACTAGACAGTACACGAGCATCAAGTTGGGACAAGAGATCATGAAGCAGGCAGGCTATTTTACTCTGAACCCTCAAAAGCCCCCTCACATTCAAACTAGCTAGCTTGATAGATCTTTTTCAAGAGAAACCCCCTTAGACTGGCCAGAAGTCTGCAAGTGAAATGACCTCAGTGGATTGTCCCAGACTGCAAGATCCTATATCAGACGTAATTCATCTGTATAGGACAATACCTTAAACGTCCGTAGGGAATGTTAAATTTAGGGCCCTATATAGTGAGGGATGGAATAACACCAGGACCATCCACTCACAAAGTTTTGACACTTCCACATGCATCATTTTTATAGTAGGGAAAGCTTTTTGGTGGCATCTAAGAAATCCCACACCTTCAAATTGCTGTCCACATTTCTAATTAAACCAGGAGTGTGACGGAAGTTCCTGGGGTACTCTGTTGATGAAGGTACTGCAAGGTAGAGGTCCCTCTCAAGAGATTTTCGGTCTATTTGACAGATTGCCTCCCCCTTGGGGAAGGGGTTCTTTTTTTAGGTGGGTGGCAAATCCTTAGTCAGGGAAGTGGGGAGGCTCCTTGCCTTGTCGGCATGTTTCATCTTTTCTGTTTAGCAAAGCTAGGGGTGGATTGGGACTCGGAATGTTCTATGGATTTCTCTGCTCTGCTTTGGCCAGATTTTTTCTTTTTTCATACACTTGTCTCCTTTTCCTCCTCCTTCCTTCCACTTTTTAGAGAAGAAGGTTGTGGTGGAGACATATCCTTCACCTCCATACCATAATCTGACTGTTGCTGCTGTGGTTGCTGCAACTGTTATTGCTGATGCTGTTGCTTCTGTGATTGCTGCAACTCTTGTTGTTGTAATTGCTGTTGTTGCTGCAGTTGCTGTTGTTCTTGATCTTGTTGTTGCTGTAGTTGTGTGGTTGCTTCAGCAACTGTTGTTTCTGCTGCTGTTGTTGCAACTGTTGGTATTCTTGCTACTGTTGTAGTTGCTGCTGTGTTGCTGCTGCCTCAGGCACTGCTTCTTTTCTTGCTGTTGTTTCTGCTGGGAAGGAGGGGTTAGTTTTTGCCCCCTCCTTGCAACTTGCTGCCATTCACTGAGGTCATTGGTCGACTTGTCTAGCCCCATAGCTTCCTTTGATGTTGTTGGTTGCTGATGTGGTGGTAACTTGTTCTTGCTGGGTTCTTGCCAGGACATGCTTTCAGCAAGTGCCCTGTGGTGCCACAGGATCAGCAGTGGAGTCAATGGCTTTCTACAGTTATTAAAATCTTCCAACCATGGCACATCAAAATATTAGGGATGTCCATGCACCATTTGCTGAGCATTGTCACCTTTAAGAAGACATCCTTGGTGGCAAATCCTGCTTTGCTTTTCACCATAATGACATCCATAGTGCACAAAAAAGGCCTCTAAATGGTCCTCAGATATGTCCAAGATCACCCCATGAAACCTGATTTGTGTTTTCCAGATGCCCAAATGTTCTGTTTGCAGCCTTACTGATTTTGTGGTGAGGATGCTTCCTGCTAATGTTTTGTCTTCTTTGACAGTAGCCAGCAGGATGTTCCACATGGCATTGGATCTTTTGGCCAGTGTTTTGGGTGATATATTGAGGCTCTTAAGCACTTCCTCCATTATCTCCCTATTGACACTGGTCCATTTTCTTGTTTTTACATCTACGGTCAGCAGGGAGAACATCCTAGTTGAGACTGCTTTCAAGACAAAAGGAATTGTTAGCAGCTTGTTTCCAGATATGTAATCTTTGTAGACTTCCTTTTGGGCATCAAAGTATTCTGGGCCCTTTTTCAGTCTGTCTGCTGCCCATGCCAATGGAGTAACCAGAGATAGTTGTTCTAGCTGGTGGGAAGATGCCTCCATACTTGTGGGCCTCCCACATCAGCACACAAAAAGAAAGCTCCAACAAAAAAGACAATGCTACTAATACACAAAACAATATAGATAAACATGTAAAAGACAGTACCGAGAAATGAATGTGGGCAAAAATGGGTCACTTTCTTTGCAAAGGATGATAGAGAAGAGTCCAAAGAACAATCTTGTTAGGAATGAGTGCAAAACATTTTCCTCTTCCCTTTTATAGACTGAAGTACACAAATGTATGCTGGGATTTTTCCTAGCTAATAAAATAGACTGGTTCTCAGTTTGACCTGACACAGTCCCAATCCGTCTTGTCTTGAAGTTAGAACACTACGTTCACTTGTCAGAACTTGCATTTGTGTACTGATGCCTATTCTTAGTTTGTGAACTTTTTGCAATATTACTGTTGCTTACCTTATTACTGTTAATTTGTCTTGCATATATTCTTTGCTTGCTCAATATTATTATTTCCCTTTTCTTTTTCTTGTTATTGCTTATTCAGACTTTTTCAATTTTGTTTGTTGGGTGGTTCTGTTACTTATTTTGCATTTGACCATGACTACCCACTCCACAAAAGGACTAAACACCACTTACAAGAAGATAGAATGCATGCATGATTTGTCAACAAAAAGAACAGATACCAAAATCAAACAAATACAGCAATTTAAATATCTGGAAAGTGGTATCAGAGGACAAAAAGTGTGACATTGCATCTGAAGGCAGATTGTGATAACAAAAGTTGCATTCCAAAACCCGAGCAAAGTATTAAGAAATTGGAAAATGTTTTTTAGAAATAAAGAAACATGTACCGAACTGTTACGTAGTATGAGTCCTTCTATATGGCAGTGAATGCTAGACAATCTCTTTGCATATGAAGAAGAGACTTAAAGTAACAGAAATGTGATTCTACAGGAAGATGCTGAGGATACTATGGATTGAACACATATGTAACAACAAAGTTTGAAGGAAAATGTTAACAAAAAGGACACTTATACTTAGAATCAGAAAGAGATAATTGAAATTTATTGTGTACAGAAGGAGGAAAAAGGGCTTGGAAAATTTGACACTCACAGGATATGTTAAACCCAAAAGTGAGAGAGGTAAGCATGAATAACCAAGCTAATGAGTTTATGTAACTGGTTAGCAGAACAGGGATTAAGAAATAGCAAAGACAGACCTTACACAAAGCCAAAAAGGACAAAAGAAGTTATCATGATTGCCTACGTCCTGAAGGGACGGCATACAGAAGAAGAGGATAGAAACAACTCAATAGTTCATTTTCTCTTTCATTTGACAAATTGATTCCAGATCTTGTATGTTTTCTAAGACAGAGAATCCAGTAAAAGTCATTTATGGTAAAATGCGTACATCCTGATTACTGCACCTTGAAAACAAGAATGAAACTAAAAGAAACTTTTAATATATTTTTCAAAATAGTAAAAAGAAATTATTATTGTTTCAGGCTAAGTGAAACAAAAATGAGTATTTGTTAAATTCATTAAATTGTTAAATTTGTTATAGGAGAAAATTAATTTGTCAAATAATGCTTGAATTCGAAGGAAATTAATGAAGTGAGAAAAAGGCAATATGGCTACTTTAATTTGTAAATTGATTTCTAGCATTAACTATAGATTGGCAATAAACATGGCTTTTGAATAGACCATAGAAATAATAGTTGCATCACACAGGCAATATTAATTCAAAGTAGAAGAGCATAAACATTTAGAAATTCCTCTTCTGCTTTATTTAATAGCACCTTGAGACATTTGCAGAATGGGAAGCAATCAATTTCATTCTTTGATAGATACGAGCAA
This sequence comes from Acanthosepion esculentum, assembly GCA_964036315.1. Lineage (NCBI taxonomy): Eukaryota > Metazoa > Mollusca > Cephalopoda > Sepiida > Sepiidae > Acanthosepion > Acanthosepion esculentum. Next base: position 79,105,893 of record OZ038480.1, read on the forward strand.
GAATAACAAATGTTAATATTTTATAGTTTTAGATTCAAATTCCTATTCTGTGTATAAATTCTATACATTTGTGTCTAAAAAGAGTCATGCAGAATTTAAAAAAAAAAAGAGATTTATTGAAATTTATCTATCAATAGACTAGATATGGAAAAAAATGTTGATTTTATTTTTTTTTAATTTGCCAAAATAAATATTAATAAAAATATTTTATGGTCTTTTCTTTTTTTATATAAAAGATGTCTTTTAAATGAAGGCAGTAAAATTACGAGACTTCACAAGAACAATGCATTATATGAATGGCAGGTATTTTGACAAATGCTGCATTAGTCTATTTATCGAGTAAATTGAAAATAGAATATAAGGTATTGCAAGTGGTATGTTTTTGAAATGTTACAGTATTATATACAGAATGGTATTCCATACAACAAATAAACTTTTTTTTAGTATTTATAGAATTTCACATCTAATTTTTTAAAAACTGAATAAAAATATAAGAAAAGCCAGTGAATCTGAATGCTATGCTTTGCTTTTCAATTCTAGACTGAAAATAAATCTTTAAACTTCAGTATTTCAGATGGCATTTTTGTTTTCTGTATTTGATAATAAAACACTATGCCTACTCAACTTTTATTTCTGTGCCACTAATATTCAAGGGGGTTACAGAGGGGATTGCGGAAAGGACAAAAGATGAATGAGATTCAAGAAGATAAAAAATGGCAATTGATGCTGCATTTAAATTTTTAAAGATTGTAGTTATCAGGGAAGCAAGTAAATGGAAGGGAGTTCCACAGGTGAGAAGTGCAAGAAAAGAAATTGTTGGAGTAGAAGTGGCAGTTGCATTTAGCTATTTCAATATTAAAAGGGTGGGACCTAGATGCCGATCTAGTAGCATGCTTAAATACATGCATTCAGGACACCAAGGGAAAAAAAGCAGTTTCCATGAAAATATTTGTAGAAAAGACAGAGGGCAATCACATCATGTTACATCAGTGAGAAAGCGACTAAAGTCGAGATTCCAAGTGAGGATTAATTACATTATAGATCTTTATTTAATATTACAGTATCTTCCAAAGTTTTTACCAATTGTAATATTTTTACGGGGTTTTATTTTAACCAAATATAATAAAGAAAGAAATACAAGACAGAAAAAACTATCAAAGCAAGAAAGTACTAAAAATTTTTAATTTTCTTACCACTAACCATGTTAGCAGCCTTTGGTAACTTGGGGCTAAATTCTATTTTTTTTTCCCCTACAAACATTTGTCTCTGCTTTGACCATGAATAATAATAATATAGTAACCTGTTACTAAATAAAGTTTCCTTAAAATTCTGACTTTTTGCCTAATCTACCTTAGTGGTTACTGGTAATCTTAAGCTGGCGGATTTAAAACATTTCTAAAAATGTGGACATTATGCACTAATGAGTTAAATAGTTTCAACATCCTAGCTTAGTAAAAGGGTGAGTTAAACCAAAGAAGATATGAAACTTACTAATTACTATATCCACAGGGTGGACACAAAATATGTGTGATTATTGAATAAGAGAGCAACAGCCCGACAAAGTTCTGCTGGAGTACAAGTATAGAAAAAGGCCAATATGACATCATCCCAGACACATACATCATAGCCAAATGTGCACAATATGCTGATAGGCTTTGATAAAACACATAACCTTGCAGTTGGAGGCCAGTTAGAAATATATTGAGGTCAGGTAACCCAGCTCAGACAGTCACTGATTGAGGGTGTTCCCACTTATATAGCTGTGATTCCCAATTTAGCTTTCTGGCTTTATTATCCACATTAAAAAAAAACTGGACATGATGTTTCCTCACTACTCCCACACATGAACTGAGATGCGTCTGACCCTCGTTAAGGCAAATGACAAGCAAGTGGCTCATCTTCATTCACCAAAATAAAGCATGTACATGTTAACAACTTCAATCAATTAAGATCAAAAGCCATGAGAGCCATACCTAGAATTTATTATCATTATTATTTATCGGAATCACATACTGCAGAAAGTGCACTCTGCTCAAAATCCAGGATTACAAAAATGCAAGATAAAACTGAAAAAGGCAATATTAAAATGAATAATTAAAATGTTGTTTGAATTGAATGCATGAATTACAAAAATTAAATGTGTTGAGGTGAACAACGAATGTATTCAGGTGAATAATGCAAAAAAGAATTTACACAAAGAATCATAGTCACACAGACACAAATGCACAACACACACAAGCATATGCACACACATGCACAATTGCATGCACACACACTAGTGCACACACACTCTAAAAGCAGAATGGATTCTTGCAAAAGGACAACAAATAATTTGAAAATCTTTTGAAACAAAGATGAAAATGAAATATAACAAGAATCTATTTTTATTTATTTCTGCCTTTGTGGATATTGGATTCATTCAATGATTTGATTTCAAAATCTTTTTTTATTAGTCAACAAACTTCAATAAACATTGACAATTATCTTCAATCAGGATCACATATATATATGATCTCAATTGTATATATATATATATATATATATATATATATATATATATATATATATATATATATGTATGTATGTATGTATTTTAATAGAACCAAGTAGTAATCATTTTTCTTAATTTTTATCAGTGAAAGTGAAAATATTATGAATGAAAAACAGATTCAAACAGATTGTGTAAGTTTCCTCTCCAGTAGGTTGAAAAATTCAATTTTTATAGTTGGAATGTTGAGAGAAAATAAAAGCAGCATTTAACATAAAATTCCTTGAGGATAAGAAATCGAGGAGAATTTCAAAGATTTTTTGATTTTATATATTTATTTATTTATTTTGCCCAAAGGCACTTATATGAGTTTTATATAATTTGTTTATATTGACGAATTATAAAAAGAAAGCAAGTTTGTTGATTGTCTTTTATAAACATATAGAGAAGAGAGAGAAATGAACTTTGATATACAACAAAAATACTGCAGAATGATTTTGAAGCCATTTGAATTTGCGATAGGTGGTCAACCACAGATGAAATAAACAGAGGTGGGTTTTGATTTGTAGACAGCATTCCTTGGCAAAGTGCTCAGCAAGCTTCTTCCATTATAGAGGGAGATACTGAAACATTCTTCATGACAGTTCAAAATTCAATGTGACAGTATTTATGACATTAAATGATTTGTGCATTGTATCTATTTCATGTAAGTTTTAACTCTTCTAAGCTTAAACCTTTCACTATCCTCTCTTGACTCTTGGCCCTTAGTTCTTTGCCTCTTTTCACAGCTTTTAACAGGAGCAACATTTTTAAACAATTGTTTCTTGTATTGGACAATTGTTGAGTTCTTGCAGGAATCACTCTTTCTGACTGCACTTCTTCTATATAGCTTGCCTTGCCAGGACGTTGGCAATTGTAGGTCACCCCAATTTCCTGTCCTTGTAGCTCTTAATAAATTTTGTTATCTCTTCTAAACCCTGTTCTGCCATTCATTTACACAAGCTCCCTAGGTAGGTTTTGTATTGTTTTTCACTCTCTGCTTGCCTTCAATATGTCCTGTGAGAATCAAATTTTCCTAGCCCTCCTTCCTCAATATGTGTCCAAGAAATTTCAACTATCTCTTTCTGATGTTAAGTATAAGTATTCTTTTGGTTTCCATTTTCTCTAAAACTTTGTCATTGCTCGCATATTCAGTCCATGATATTCTCAGCATCCTTCTGTAGAACCACATTTCTATTGCTTCAAGTCTCTTCTTCATCTGTGAGGAGATTATGCAGTATTTACTGGCATGTACTGATATTATATAGCACTTCAGTACGCTTTTCTTGTTTCTAATACTTTGCTTATCTTTCAGAAGGCATCTTTCACTATCCCAATGCGCCTTCAGGTTTCAGTGTCATACTTTCTGTCCTTTGTTAAAACAATTCTTTGATATTTAAATTTTGTACTTGTTTAATTTTGGCATCTCCAATTTGTAATTTGCATGTTAGGCAGTTCCTTTTGCTGACAACCATGCATTCTATCTTCGTGCAATTGATGTTTAGTCCTTTCTTTTACTTTCCTTCACTACCTTCTGTAGGAGTTCTTGTAGGTTCCTTTTTATGTCTGCTATCAACACTATCATCTGCATATCTACTGTTGTTAAGATTGTGGCCACCTGGTAGGACTTCTAATTCACTCAGAATTGCCTCACTGTATCCCATATAACCATAACATCTCCTGGTCAAATCCTTCACCTCTAAGGTTTTCTTCCTTTCCACTATTTATTATTGTATTATTCCTGCCAATGTTAAAGGTGTAGCAGACATAGTGAACCAGAACCCGAGTCGAATGGCAGAAATGGTGAACAAGACTTGCCTTATTCTCAACAAAAGAGAGTTTGTCTTTATCTGGTATGTAGGACTTCAATTTGAGAGAAGGCGAGTGTGTCGTTCCGTCAAACTAGACCCTTCTTTGTTGTCCCACAAGAAATTGGCTCATTAACAACTTTACGTAATATTAGCGTAGTTGGACGGAATTGAGGAGGGACATCCGGGTGTTTTGGTGCTCCATTCTAAGATGCTTAGATGTCTAGTATGTTCATGATCTGGGCAAGTGATTGGCAACTCACAAATACAAGTAGACCATCTTGGAGAAGAGAGTGAGTTCTGTCGCGGTACATCGTGTGATATGCGCAGTTGTAATAGAACAAACAAAGCGGATACAAGGCAGAGAACAATGACAAATACCAAGAAACCCGTGTAGAGGGAAGAAAGGCCCAATCTGAAACTGTGTCCCATAACAGAGTCGCTAATTTCTTTTGACCACAGAAGGTTTAAAAAAAAGCTCCTATTTCTGAATCGAATCATATAGAAAAGTTTGGGATATGTAGATGGTGTAATGGTTAGCAGCTTGGAAAGAGAACTCAGCAAACTGACTTAAAACTCCAGTAGAGTTTGTTATGTTCACTTTTGCACAAATAAAGTTGAAAAAGGTATGAATTCATTTCCTCATCTTCCAACTCTGAGTTAAATAGAAGGGCTAACTGGGCTCTCTAGCCTTGCTTGGCAACCAGTCTAGACATGCTGACTTATAAAACAATCATCCCCCAGCAGCCTGGACATTAGCTAGCCTGAGAAAACACGCAATGACTAAAATTCTTAACTCATGTGAGTTGTACATTGGTGAAGATGTGTGTTTTTTGCTTTGAATATCTTGGTATAGAATAATGATTAATTTTGCAAACTACTGAAATTGAAACAATTTTGATCCTCGCCATGTGATTGTGGCTTTGTTACAGATTAATATAATCTATGTAAATATCACTAAAGAAGACTATTTAAGTTATCTAGTTGAAGTTTCAATTAACTCACAGAAACACAATTTGCCTCATTAATGAAAATAATTCTGTACTCCCACTGGTACCAGCCCAGGTATTTCTACTTGTTACAGCCCAGATAATCGTCATAATTTCAAATACTGATTTTCTAGGCTTCACTAGTTGGAAAATTGGCATAACAAAATCTTTATTGCTCTGTGCAGTTGACATAACACTTGACCTTGTGTCAGACTAAGTTCAGTTTAGTAAATGCTAAGAAACAGAAATTTGCCCCATTAAAGGATATACTGAAAACTTCTCTGACTTCTTAAAATCTGGCTAAATGAGTAGACATCAGAATTATATTTTTGGAGGTAGGGAGGGAAATCTTCTTGGACAGACCAAGAAACTTTCATCCCCATTCCTTTTTCTTAATCAGCCTACCATCATACATTGAACATTGCTGCCACATCTCGTCTGGTGCTTCTGCTATGTATCTAGAGATTCTTGATAAAATCCAAAGCAGAATCTGCAATGTCATTTGGCCCTGACATGGCATCTCTGCCTCAGTTATATTCTCACTTTGTACATTGTCTATAAATGCTTTCATGGTAATTGTTCTGTTGAACATTCCTCTTTGGTACTTCAACTTTCAGTAAACATGGGAGAAGAAAATCTGGATTGAAAATCTGTACTGAGATGGCTTCTTACCTCTGAATAGCTTCCATAAACCTAAAAATAGTCTCCTACTAAATTTTGAAAGAAGTAAAGTAAAAGAAAGGAGAATTGAAGTGGCAGGTAGTAAAAGGCTTCTGACAGTGCTGATGCCAAAGAAATATCGAGGTGTTCCAATGACCCACTCATTAAAGAACAAGAATTTAAAAAATAATCTGTGCCTCCAGAAACACTCTACCATTTCCACAGAGTTTAAAGAGAGAATTAAAAATCATTATATGAAGAATATTTACTCACAATAGAATATTGTATAAGTCTGGGAAGACAAAGCACAAATTAACAATTCTTTTCCAAGTCTGTCGCAACAGACAAGAAAAATGAAAAGAAGACGAGAAAATAAAAACAGGAAGATAATCTATTGAGCAACAATTGGTTGCACATTTAAGCTCCTGTTCAGCAGAGTGGCAGCAGGTTTTTGAGCTTCATTTACACAATTAAGAAGAATAAGAAGACGAAGAAGAACATTTCTGTGATCAACAGCGGAAGGCTGCCAAGGGAAAGGCAAATGCGTAAACAAAAGAGAGTTTTAATTAACGGTTTAGGGTGATGAACAATCAGACGGCACAACTTGTTCTCACACAGAATATAAATCAGCAAAACCTACGAATGAAAAACAGATAAACAAAAACATGAAATTAGAGAAAGCAAACAGAATTGTGGTGTCGATGATAATGACTCATTGAGGCAAAATTAGCAATAAATGAATGGAATTAATAAAAAGCAAATTTTCCAGAACAGATTCACACACACATATATATGTATATGAGGAAAAAAAAAACAAGTCTTATATCAAATTTTGCTGCATACAATGTAGAGATTTTTTAAAGATTACAAAGTAAGATTTATTCCATAATCAGTTAAACATCCATAAATGGCGTATATTTTATTCTTGTAATAATACATATGATACATTCCACTGATTGTTGTAAGGTAAAGATGGTGGATTGAAGAAGAGTGGCAGGAAGAACATTTTGGATATTTTGTGAACAAAAGTCCATTATGTACAATGATGCTCAAAATTATTCGTACACTTGCCAAATATAATGTAGTCTAAAGTTTCATTCTGAGGAAATATTTTGTTTTCACTGTTAATGGCACATGAAAAGATAAATGACTGTAAGAATTAATGTAGAAGATATTCAAAAAAAATATTATTTATTTCTATTTTTATTCACAAATAAAAAATGAAATGTTCAAAATGAATCATGCCCTTCCTCAGAAAAGAGTTTATTTACTTCTACAGCCTCCAAGAATTCCTGTAATTGTTAATAAGCTTATTTTTGGCATACCTACTCATAGATTTTCAGCCACTCCTTTTTTAAGGTCTCCAGATCCTTGATGTTGGAAGGCTTTCTTGCCATCACTCTGGTCTGAACTCTGAATGTCCCACTCTCAAACATTGATATGTTATTAATGAATAATTTCTTGACCACCTTAGATGTATGCTTCAGATCATTGACCTGCTGGAAGGTCCACTTCTTGCTGGTTTTTTAAAGTTTTCTAAAGACTGCTTGATGATTTTCATGATTTTTTTATTATTATGTATCTAGCAGAAGTTCTTTGCCAGACAAGATTTTGCCAGATTTTTTACTGATTAATTTGTTTTTTATGGCTTATAAAACTTTTGCAGGTTATTTAAAGACAGAAAATATTTTAGATTCTAAGAATTTGCAGGAGGGATTAAGGGGAGATAATAATGATACAAGTTCTACTAGTTAACTCATAACTGGGAGGGGACAAGAGGTGGATTCATGCATTTCCCAAGGGTATTTGTGCATAAGTGTATATAATAAACATGAGTGGAATTGAAACTCAGCTCTCTGATTTCCAATTCCATGCAGTTCTCCATTGCACCACATTACAGCAACTGGCATTCCCAAGCAGTCACCCATCTAGGTAATGACAAAGCTCAAAGTTGCTTAACTTCAGTGATTGTATTAGAACCAGTGTTGCAATATATGGCCATGAGATGGTCTTGCAAAAAGCAGTAGATAAAAAAGGGTATAAAAATCTTTCTTTTATTCATAGGATAGCTTAAAGTCTGGACCTGTCCCATTTCCCAACTGGATGTGTCCCATTTCCCAACTGGACGAACCCTTTGGTCTTCAGCTAACCCCATGGTGAATTGAACACAGCACAGTATATAAAAACTGCAAGCTTACTTGCCTATAGACAAACATATCAGATGATTCTTCTAAAGCAACAGATAAAAAGTTCATCTTAAATACATTTCTCTCAACATCTTTCATATGACATTTACACACATCTGTGAACAAAAAAATCTCCACACATACACTTTGATTAACCCTTTTTGTATTCTTTCTATCTAGTTTGCCAAGGCAATAAAATATGCTGTCAGCAAATGTACATAATTGTTTATATATTCATTCTTGCTTGTTTGAAGAAATGCCACTATTAAGTGAGAGAGCTATTTCAATATCTCTTTCACTAAATATATCACTTCAACAACTGATAATCCCATTACAATTATTTAATAAAAGAATAGAAGTTTCTTTGAAAGAAATGCTGAGAAGCTAAGCTCACCTTTCTTAAAATTAATGCTTTTCAAAAACTTTATATACAGAAAAATATAAGAACTTAAAAGGCAATCACATATAAGACTTTTGCAAAACATTTTTATCAAATACTAGGGTCCCATGGAACCTCAGGTGGGGGAGGATGCTTTTGAATTTTTCTTTTATGTGCCACATCCTTTCAGAACATGGGCAATCATGGCTCTCCAAAACTTCCTATTCCTTGTGGCCCTTAGCAGTTTTTCTACTTTTGCTAAGACTCCTGCCCCTCGTTCCACTATCCATTCACACAAGGTCATCAAGTAGGTAACTCGCTGCCTTCCCCTATCTCTTTATCCCTCATTATGCCCTATGATTTTCCAAGCCTGCCTTCTTCATTATGCATCTAAGGAATTCCAGATATCTCTTCCTGATTCTGAGTTCTTTTTGTTGCCATTTTCTGTAAAACTTCCTCATTTCTCAATTGCTCTGTCCATGGAATTCTCACTATCCTTCTATAGAATCACATTTCAGTTGCCTCCAGTTTTCTCCTCATCCATTTTTATCAAGCATTATTGCCATATAAAATGATGGATTTCCTGCTTAATTATGCCAATATCTAAAAATGAAAAAAAAAAGCTTTGACTGACATGTATGTATAGATGTGAAATGAATTATATGCATGAATGAATGTATATTTATGTAGGTGTGTAACAGATAAACTCATGTATGTTTCTGTATGTGTTGTTTTTTTTTAAATGTGAGCATTTGTGTACATGTCTACCTTCTATATTTAGTAAACTCTTCATTGAAAATTTATTAAAATAACTTGTTTATTTTATGTGTTTTTTATTTGTTTTCCTCTTTTGATAATGAAAGTTTTTTGCTGACTCATGTCAAAAGTAATTGTAGAAAGGTTTGGTCAAAGAGAAGTGAAGGAGAAAAAAAGGACGGTGAAAGAAAGAAAGAGATAAAAGGAAGGAAAAAAACAAGGAAAATAACGAGAAAAAAGCCAAAAAGAAATAAGTAGAAAGTAAAAAACAAAACAAAAGAGAAATATTAAAAAAATGAGAATGGAAGAAGTCAAAAAAGAAGGAAATAGTCCGAGAAGAAAAAAACAGGTAGAAAGAAGAAAAAGAAGAAAAGTGAAAATATTATGGAAGAAGAAAAAGATGATGATGATGATGATGATGATGATGATGATGATGATGATGATGATGATGATGACTGTGTAATGACAACAATGATGATGATGATGATGCTTCTCGAAGTAGAGTAAAGAAAGTAGGCAAAGTTGAGTGTGCCAAGTACCAACTCCACTTGAAAGGGCTGTCTACTAATTCTATCATTGATCTCCTCATTACAATAACAGCAAACTCAGTTTGATCAATTATCAGTAATTAATTCAAATTTTAACAGCTGATCAATAACACCAGATTGCCAGCATAGCATGTGAATTACTTGCACCATAAAAGACGTCGGCTCAAGAAATCTCGGTAGCAAATTAAAATCTGGTGAATTGGAGATGTGAATGTCAACGAGCTCACAAGTTAATTACTGTCTGTTAATTAGGAAACTTATCAATACAAGTGACAGTAATAGTGGTGGAGGGGTCTGTTTGAGGGGAGGAAAGGCAGGACAGGTGCTTTTGCACTAAACCAATGTAATACCACAATTGATTAGCAACAAATCCAAACAATTAATCAGTTTGGTGAGGGAGGGGGGGTTAATGTTTTTAATTAACATTTGTATCATTAATTTCTTTTGTTTCATTATAGATTTTATGTTTTTTATTTAATAATTTAGCTAAATGAAGTGAGAGTTCAGTTTTGTTATGAATTTTTGGAGTGTCCTTACTTTCTTAATCAGAGGCTCTTAAATGGTATTCATCCCCATGTAACATCGAGACAAATACCATTTGAGAGTCTCTGATGAGGTTGTCTACTGAGAGAATAATACAATCTGGGAGACTCTGATTAACAAAGTAAGGAGACTCAAAAAATTCCACTACTCATACAAGTCCACAATTTGAATACATATATTAATTTTAAGGTTTCAAAGTTATTATTATACAAGAGATACATTTTAATCAGTTCATCCCAAACAAGGTAATAATGTCACTAAGATGCAAGGGCCTACTGAGAGTAAAAGCAAATGAAAAGACTTTAGAAGGTACCAGAACACCAATCCTAAACAGGGAACAAGGGATAAACTTCTACTCCTGTTCAAAAGATAGGGAAGGAATGTGAACCAGATAATAGGTGAACTTATCTACACTTATTGAGAAAAAGAAAAAATTAGTAAATAAAATTTCAGAGTTTCGACATAAGTATTTTTATTTTTTTACAGTAAGTTTCACCATGTACAAGGCCAGGGGGGCACTCAAGGTAGAAGGTTACATTAAGAGGAAGATTATAGTGATTGGGGAAACATCCTCTTGGGAGTTGGTTCTACAGAGCAGTGATTCACAGAAAGAAGCTGTTTGAGTGAAACTTACCATTGCAATATTGGGGGAATGTGGGTGGTTTGCTACAATGTGAGTGGCATAGCAGGTCCTAGCCACAAAGGTTAGAACTAGCAGAACCAAGGAATGTATTTCATTTGAGTAATTTTCATGGAAGGAACAATAGAGCAGTGAATGACTTGCCACATCCCACCTGTGAATTTGTCACTCACAAGGAGGAGATGCTTTTAGACTGGAAAGTGAGGACTGGGCTAGTCCCACCCAGATATAACAACAGTACTCCATTTTAGGTCTGCTCTGGCTCCTATAAAGGTAGAGGATAGCATGAGGAGTCCGGTACTTACTAGTGTGGCATAGGAAGCTGACCTTTTTTCCTGCATCTTCAGCAATGAGTCATATGTACCAGTTCCATTTAGTCTCTTAAGGCATGAGGATCTCTGCAGGGACATCCATTTATTGTGACTGTTCAAGTAGATTTTAGAAGGAACCAGAAACCAAATCCTAAACAGGAAACAAATGATAAACCTCTACTCCTGTTCAAAAGACCAGGGAGGAGAGTGAACTAAATGATAGGTAAACCTATCTAATGGATTAGTGTGTTGGTTAAAATATGTTTAATTCCCTGACTGTTCTGAGTTCCCTACCTTGGCTGGGTAGTGTTGATAATTTATCTACTCTGATTCAGTAGGATTAATTGACAAGTGACAAATGAGCAATGTGAATATTAACTGATATAAAATGTACTCCAAGCTGGAGAGCAAAATGAAGGCACTCAACACACTGCGGATGAAATAAAAGTTCACTTTAAAAATCCAAAGACAAGTACAAAAAACACCTGATGAAGCAGACAAAATATTGTGGATGTAATATTTGTTCACACATGCTGGTCCAAGTAGCTAGATATATGATAATTCCTTATTTAAAGAATCACAGTATTAATTAGAGTTTACAGTAATAAAGTCTCTTATTTTGGATGAGTTCTACTGAATAAGAGATTTTCACAGGTTTTACAGCATGGTTTGATCCCAACAAATTGGCACTTGATGGTGACACTGTTGCTATGGAGAAGGCTAGAAACCTTTTTAGAATTTGGTGGTAAATGTCACATTGGTCAAGTCAAGCCAAAATAAAGCAGACAGAATAACTAGAATTAACTCCCTGACTGTTCTGAGTTGGGTTGGCTAGTGTTGATAATTTATCTACAGCAGTGGCTCAAGGCAACATAGAATGAAACCAAAATAGCTTATTTTTAAAAGTTTGCTGAAGCACTGCAAACACAAGCTTCAAACTTCAGTCACAACAAAATGGCCAAATGTTGCAAATTCAGAACACAAACTGAGAACTAATGTGAATCATACTGAGAGCTTGGTTGCCACTCAAAATAAACCACAAGTGAACTGAGGAACTCAATCTTGTGCTTGGTTTAAGTATAGCAATGTCATTTTCATGGGCAGCGGAGAGCCACAGATAAATACTTGTCAATATTTCCGCTGCCTGCTGTAATGAATACATGTTAATCATTTCCTTATAATCTGACAACAACAGAATCTTGCTATGAGATTCTTTCCAATTCTTAAGAATTATATTATGAACATAAAATGGAGGAGCAATTTTGGTATTAGTAATGGTAATTTATAAGGAAACATTTGGTATTCATTGACCATGCATTTAGACTTGCTGTCGGTTGAATTTTATAAATCTTTTTCTTAATTTTTGTTTTAAATTTTAAGGCAAATAGGTTTCTCAAGTCCAGTTGCTATTAATTCTCTTTCCAGTATTGATGGTGGGGGTTCCTTCCTTGTCTTTTGTTTGGGGTAGAGTGGAATGTCAGCATGTCTCATTATTTTCTCTTTGACTTACATGTGCTATCCATTTTAGTTGTTGCTGCTGTTGAAAGCCCTCAAGTGATGCGGTTTCTCTTATTTTGAATAGATCTTTGCTTGGAATTCTGTAAGTTGTATACACTACTACTCATTTTCTGTCTGAAGTTCTAGCATGAGGCATTATTTACATTTGGACTATAGTCCTCGTTTTTATTGTTGTTAGCACAACTTTTCAGTTGTTGTTCTCTCCAGCCATCATCTTGGACTCAGTGGAAATGGGTAATCAATAACTGAGAAGTACTAAAAATAAGAATTAGGCAAGATATCCCAAGATATGAGATGAGAATAATCTCTAAGCATATAGATTAAATAAATGTTTCATTTAAGATTTTCCTGGAGGTTTCCAGATCGATATGAGCGAACAACGACCGAAATATTGGGATAACAGCAACAAAGATGAGGACAATAGTTCTATGGTAAACTGTGTAAATAAAACTACTCGTCTATTTTGTATTTCCCAAAATTTACAAGTAACAAATTAATAACCGACCTTTGGACTATCTGGAATGAAGTATCATTAGTCTTTGTATATTTTTTGTAAATTAAAAATGTTTAATTAGAATCAGGTTCTGAAGTCCTCAACATGTTAGTTCAGCATTTCAGATATATACAAATTCACTTGACAATAATTGATAGACATGTTAAGCAAATTAAAAAAGAAAACATCATTAGTAAGGATAATTAAAAGAAGCTGGCAAGTGTTAATTATAAAACATTTTATAAATAATGAAACTGGGTTAATGAACGCAGCTATTTCTAAAGAGAAGCCCATGATAAGCAAAAGTAAATAAGGATTAGACTGTGATTATTTTTCAGTTTAAAAATGCTTTTGTTGCTTCATGTATTTAGAAACTATTTTTTTTTTTTTTTACTGTAAGGTTTACACTGTACAAGACTCAGGAGCCAATCAAGGTAGAGGACTACATTAAGGGGTACGTCTATATGGATAGGAGGGGAAGATAACTGTTAACTCTAGACATGAACAGGCTAAGATTGCAGTGATCAGGGATACATTCTCTTAAGAGTCTGTTCCACAGGTCAGTGGATCACAGGGAGAAGCTTTTTGAGTGGAACTTATTTCTTGCCAATGGAATATGGAGGAAATGTGGATGGTTTGCTACTAAGTAAGTGGTATAGAAGCTCCTAGCCATGAAGGTTAGACCTGGTGGAACCAAGGAATGTAGTTCATCCGAGCACTTTCTATGATAGTAGTGATAGAGCAATTAGAGACTTGCCACATCCCACCTGTGAAGCGAGAGGTTGGGAGGTAGAAAATAATTCTTCTCTAACAAGGACTCACAGACGCTTTTGAACTGGAAAATAAGGACTGGGCAGATCACACCCAAATATGGTAACTGTTCTCCCTTTTTGGCCTGAACTGTTTTGAAAGCACACATTCTAACCAGGAATATATTACCCTTTTCTCTCACTTCTAATGTTCTCTCCTGTAGATTGATTGATTGATTGATTTTTTACGGTTTATCACCCCTTTGCAGGTTATTTAAAACCAGAAAATCTTTTTTTAGATTGTAACAGTTTTTTGGAGATAATGATTTTACTGATATAAATTCTACTAATTAACCCATAGCTGAGGGGGATAAGAGGTAGATTCATACCTTTCCCAGGGGTATTTGTCTGTTTGTGAATATAACAAACCCGACTGGAATTGGAACTTTGCTATCTGATTTTCAACTCTGACCCATTGTCTATTACACCACCCACATATCAAAGCTTACAGCACCTGGTATTCCCAAGTGGTCACCCATCTAGGTACTAACCAGGTTCATTACTCTGGTATAAGAAAACCTGTGTTTCAACATATGTCCATTAGCCCAGTCCTCTTCTGTAATATCACAAAAACATCTACATAAAGATAAGTAATAGTGGCAAAGTTTTGGGAATATGCATTTTATGATGATTTGTTATAAAATGATGCTGACAAGCCTGAGCAAGAATTTGTCCATTTTATTTCTGACATTGTTGCTCAGGTGCAAAAATGCGAATGACTTTCAGAGGATGACAGAAGATATAGTTTAAAGAAATTTCCAGGTTTATTATTATTGATATTAATTAAAGTGAAGTTGATGAGCTGGGTTCAAATTCTGGGCTAGTCTGTTGCATTCACTTTCACACACATATTTGTAGGAAAGTCATGAATCTGTCTCTTCTCTCTTCAGCTATGTATTAAATAGCAGGGTAGACAGGGCTCTGTAGCCTGGGGAGACAACCAGTCTAAGAGATGGAAAATTTTGAATTTCAAACAATACGAAAGCATTCCACTATTTTTTCCAAGAACACATGGAAATTTAAAGGTAGTAAAAAATTTATATGGAAATTTATGGATAATAAAAAGAAGAAACATGTGGAGAACCATGATTGCCTTCATCTTGTACAAACATGGCATTAAAAAAATAGAAGTATTAATGGAATTTACTAATGTAAAAACCATGTAATGAAATAGAATATGTGATTTTTGACAGGAACCAGGAAGTAAATCTTTAAAATAAGCAATCTTTAACCTTTGTGCTCCCAAAAAAACAATGTGTGAGAAGGACGTTTTTTCCCTTGACACCGCTATTATTTTAAATACCTTTGCCCCTTATCTGTGTTTATTGTTTTAAAAAGTGATGATTAGAACTGGGATAAAACCTAAATATATGATGAAATTGAATTTATACAATTTTTGTTCTTGAGAATGTACAACAAAAATATCAAACACTATTTATTTATTAGATAGCTTATTTATTTTATATTTACAACCATTCCAATAAACAATCTAATAAATCAATAGTGTAAATAAAGAATCTAATCTTTTTCTTTTTAATTCTCAAGAACAAAGAAAATATATAAATTCCCTTTCATATGTTTAGGTTTTATTAAAATCATCACTTTCTAAAACAGTAAACATTGCCAAGGAGTAGTTAAAATTTTTATCAAAAGGAAAAAACATGTTTTTGACACACCATTTTTTTGCAGACATGAAGGTTAATGATTGCCAAAATATAAATATATTTTAAATTTATATATAAAAAATAAAGGATAAGCTCTAAGTGACATTCAAGCCCATTTCGCCGCAGGGAGACATAGTTGAATGCACCAGATGCTCTTATTTTACCTCATGGAAAGCACTGGTTGCTCTTACTGTAAGAACTCAATAGTTTACAGAAGATCCACTCTAACTTTTTACATGTATCCTTCATTCCATAATCTATTTCAGTACTATATTTGTTTTTTATTATTTTTTAAACTAGCAGTATTCATAGCTATGAAATTATCTTTTTTATTAGATGAAGCATTGTCAACAATTAATATTATTAATTATCACTAAATTGATGACCTGAGTAAAGTTGCAATAAAAACCAATTAAAAAATTAAAATGAAAATAAATGCAAGTCACAATTAATAATAATACTGTTAGTTCAAATAAGCTCTTGAAAAATTTTACTATTGAAATTGTTTTATTTTCTGTTTAACATTAATCTTATTTTCTTCTACAGATTCTATCAGCACTAGGATGTGTTGCAGAGCAATCACTTCCTTCCCTCTTGCAAACTTTGTTCAAATGGTATGAGAGACAATCCATCTCAGATGGTGGCATCACCTTTGACAAAGGGCGCTCCTCCAAAACTAAAGGGTAATTTTTTTATTTAAACTAAACAAAAGGACAACTTTATTACAATTTTAACACAAGTGTCAGCTTTGAAATCTTTTATTATTTTTAAGTATAAATCCAATAGTAACTATCAAATTAATAACAGTTGTCAATAATTTATGCATAACATTGAAACACCAGTACTATCATAGAAGTTAAGCAACATCAAACCTGTTCACTACCTGAATGGGTGAGTGCTTGGGAATACCAAGTGCTGTAAGCTTTGATACATGGGTGGTGTGATTAATAATGGCTGAGAATTGTTAATCAGAGAGCTGGATTCCAATTCCAATTGAGTTTGTGATATTCACTTACATGCAAATACACTTGGGAAAGGTATGAATCCACCTCTACTCCTCCAGCTATGGGTTAAAAAATAAGACTTGTATTACTAAATCATTATTATTTCAAAAAAATACTCACAATCTAAAAAAAAATTCTGGCTTTAAATAACCTGCAAAGGGTGGATAAGCTGTAGAAAATGAATGAATTGACCAATAAAATAATACTTCATCTCATAAAAAGGGAAGATTATTTAAATCACAGACTTATTTAAGCTTTTAAGCATTTGAATTGAAGTTTTAGGAACATGAACTTATCCAAAGCAACAATTTTTTTAACAGGACAATTTAAACGACCTACATATTTACTAAACAAACAAATGTATTAAACTTTTGAACTGATTGAAAATTCATTTTTATTTATTGTTACTCAAGCAAGTGATACGCTGAATACATTCCTCATTGGTTTATTGTTTAAATTTTTTTAATGAAAGAATTTGGGTTTGGAGTTCATAGGGATCTTTTGTTTCATTTTGATTAACAAATGTATGTTTGGATTTATTTTCTTTTTAAAGAGATCAAATAAACCGAGGAACAGTCAGACAGTGTGTCAGTTACTAGCAGACAAGACAGTGCCAACAGAACCAGTCAGCAATACGAGTAGGCTGTGAAGAGAACAAAAGCATTAATCTAGCTGAAGAAATAAGTGAGGAATTCTGCTGGCTTTCAATTGTTCTTCAGCTTTAGTCTACTCACAGAAAATAGGGGAAAACACAAAGAAAGAGAAATAAATCAGAGGGTATCAGGAAGAAGCAAAAATCTTTAATGAAAACAAAAGATAGGATCACAACAAGGAAATTTGTTTCTGTTTTCTGTAACCAAACAATTTTTTTTTATATATTTTTTTCTCTTCAAATGAATATCCAAGACAGATCAATTTTCTTGTCCTTTTAATGACTCTGACGCCAATACCAAAATTTAGAAATGGCTGCATTGGACAAAAGACTACAAGATCTACAGTTCAATATTCCTTGATAAGTGATTCCCTGCATTGTCTTCCTACCTTTGCTTAAACTATTTATTCCGCACCCCTGCTCCAAAAGAAGGAGGGTTTGTTAAGCAGTGTTGGCTACTTCCTCCTCCCCAATCCTTAATTCTACAGCAAGCAGTGGCTATCCCACAATCTTCACTTTTTGCCACTGATAAGAGAAGTTTGCTAGTCTTAAAATGGGTGAATTTCAATCACTCTTGAATATAATGTATGTTTTTTGTCTCAATTTAATATTTTTTCTCTTGATTCTCTGCATTGACTTTCTGCTATTGCTTGAATGTTTATTTATTTTTCTATAATAAACAATCAAAGATATAAGCCTAAAACAGTTCAACAAAAACACTTAAACTCCTTAACCTTTCTTTCACCAACATTCATGGTATTTGTACCAACTTCTGCAGTGTGGAATCATTCCTCTTCTAAAAATCTCCAGACATTCTAGCTTTCTGTGAAACTAATCCTAACTCTTCAATCCACTCCTCTGATTTCTCGATTCCTGGCTACCCTCCTCTCCTTAGAAAGGATTCTAAAGTCCACATGCATGGCCTGGGAGTTTATGTCTATGAACATTTCCAACTAACTATCTCTTGAATCTCCAGACCATTCTTACATGTGTCTCCATCTCTCTCTACTTAACTCAGTTATCTCTTCTCTGTCTACTGTTCTCCTTCCTCTCAAGGAATGCATGCTAGATAGTATTTCTGACAATATAGACAAGGCCATCTCCCTCAACCAATTTGCAAACATATTCATGTGTGATGAATGTATTGCCCACCATACCAGCTGGCTTAAACACTACATCACTCATCTCACTGGAATCCAAACCCTTAAACTTTTCAGTCATTCAATCTTTTGCACAAATGGTTGACTCCCCCATGTATTTCTCCAGTAACCCTGATGAACACACTTCTCTTCTTGATCTCTTTTTTACCTCTATCCCTGACTCTTGTCATACTACATAGCTCTGCCCTCTTGGCAACTCTGATCGTGCAGTAGTGTCTGTAAACATCTCCTGCTCCTCCACCAGCCAAGAACCTCTTCCAATTCAACACGTGACTCATCTGGAGTACCCACACCAGATTTCCTCACCCCCTAGAACAGAGGCTCTACTGGGTAATATGCACATAACCATGTCACTAGTCATTTCTAAATTAGAGTGCCATTAGGCAAGCAGAGGTGATGGATCCCAGCCTTTGTCCTAAAGAAATGTGCTCCTGAGCTGACTCCAGTTCTCTCCCAACTCTATAGTTACTGGCTTGCTGCTTCTTACTTTCCTGCTTGTTGGAAGTCCTTCTCTATAGTCTCTGTTTTTAAGAAGTCTGTAGAACCTTCTGACCCCTCTAACTATTGCCCTATTAGTCTCCTACTGCTTTTTGGCAAAGTATTTGAGGCTTTAATCAATGCTGAAGTGGTTAAGCATCTTACCTCTCATGACCTACTCTCTGATAAACAATACAGATTCCTTTTTGCCCAGTTTAACACTGAAGTGCTTACAGCCATCACTGAATATGTATTTCAAGCTCTTGATAAGAAAGGTGAAGCTCGAGCTGCGGCACTAGATATCTCAAAGGCGTTTAACAGGTTTTGGCATGCTGGTCTTCTGCATAAGCTTCAGAGCTACAGTATTACAGGACAACTGTTTGATTTAATCCAATTATTCCTATCAAACTGTGAAATGAAGGTCATTCTGAACAGGCTTGCTTTCAGATGCTTTCACACAAATGCAGGTGTCCCTCAAGGCTCTATACTGGGTCCTACACTGTTTCTGATTTTCATCAATGATCTTCTTGATGACATTAGTTCCTAAATAGGCATTTACTCCTGTCTCAATAGCAAAGCCATCAAAGATGACAAAGTTAACCTGGTTGCTGCTCTTGAAAAGGACTTCTAATCGGTGGTTAACTTGACAGGAAATGGCTTGTAAATTTTATGCCTCCAAAACTAAACTGCTCTGTTTTAACCACCATAGAGAAGCTTCCTTGTCTGCCATCAGCATGGCTGATGCTCAATGCCGAAGGGTGTCTCACTGCACCTGACCTGATCCTGACTTGGCATCTCAACTTCAGTCACTTTCTCACAGACGTGATGTGGCTTCCCTCTGTCTTTTCTACAAATATTTTCATGGCAACTGCTCTGACAAACTTTTTTCCCTGGTGCACCAACTACATGAATTTAAGCATGATACTAGATTGGCATCTAGGTTCCACCTTTTTAATGTTGAAATAGTTAAATGTAACATTCACTTCTACTCCAGCAGTTTCTCATCTCACACTTCCCACCTGTGGAACTTCCCTTCATTTACTTGCTTCCCTGATAAATAAAATCTTCAAAAGTTTAAATCCAATGTCAATTGCCATCTTCTGTTGCCTTGAACTTTGCCATTCTTTTACCATCTTTTATCCTTTTCTCAGTCCCCCCTAAAACCAGTCTTTCCTCTCAATTTCACTCTCTGTAACCCCCTACATACTCGTGGCACATCCATCCACCTTGCTTGGGGTAAAATGATTAAAAAGAAATGTTCCTTAATATTTTATTTTGGAATAAAAATGAGTGACATTTTCAAGTTTGTAATAAGATTCTCCTGACTACTTATATTATTTATATTATTTGGACTGTTATCCTCATTTTCATTGCCATATTCACAACGTTTCAGCCATTGTATGCTCTGGTCTTCTTCGGGTAATTGGAATTTCAATAAAAAGTGCTAGAGAAAAGCAATGAATAACAACAGAAAACTGCAATATAAGCTCTGGTAAAAATATGCAATAATAATAACAGAAAAATTGCAATATGAGCACTGGTAAAAAAAAATGGTTGCTAAGACATTAGGTTTATAAATCCCAAAAATTCATACACAGATGTCCTGAAGGACACATGGCCCAGTGGATAAAGGAATTGGTTAGATCCAGTGACTAGACCCAAAGAGTTGTGAGTTCAGTGGTAAACCAAAACTTGGAGAGTTGAGTTAAAGGGAAATAACTGAGACATCTGGAAAAGGCATGGTGCATGGAACTAGAACAATCTACCCTGGTGGACAAAATAAAGAGTTCAGTTTGAAATTCCAATCACCTGAAGAAGGCCAAAGCACACAACGGCTGAAACATTGTGAATATGGCAATGAGGATGAGGTTAACAGTTTGAGTAATGTAAATAATGTAAGTAATCATAATACCTCATCTCGGAGATATAGACAGAGATTCTCCTCACATTCGACAAATGCAAATTGAAAAACTTACAGAAGTGTCATTTAAAATTTAATTTTAAAAGTAAATTGCCAGTAACATACATGAAAATATTCATGGAATCAATTAAGAAAATCATTTTTTCATAATAGTTCTTCTTCTATATGTCATGTCCCTTTATGACATGAACAATCATGGTTTTCCTGAGCTTCCTGTCCTTTGTAGCTGTTAGTAATATTTGTCTTCTTGCCATCCATCCGAGTCCATGTTCTGCCATCCATTACTTAATCTCATTAGGTTTTTTATTTTCCCTTCTCGCCTTCAGTACGTTTCTTTTCTTTTCTTACACTTCCCACTTGTTGAACTCCTTTCTGGCTCCATGCTTTCCAGACAATCTGCAAAAATTTAAATGCAATGTCAATCGCTATTTACTATCCTCCTGATTACTCTTTCCTCTTCACTCTCATTATTAATGTTTCTGTTTCTAATTCTTCCACACCATTGTGTCTTAGTGGCTTTAGTGCCTTGCTTGGGATGATATGGATTTTTTTTTTAAAAATGTCCCATGAGTGTCAAATTCTCCAAGTTCTCTTTCTTCATCATGTGTCCCAGGCAGTTAAACTGCCTTTTTCTGATCGTGTCCTTTTCGGTTAAATGGATGAGGCGAGAGGAGAAGAAAGAATGTCAAATTTCTAATCCTGAGTATTATGAAAGGTACAAATGAAAACACAAAATTCGTACTTGGGTGTGAAATTTGAAAGAAATTTACATTTGTTAAAAGACATAAAAATAATAATAGCACAGAATATAAAATTTACAAAACAACTTTGCACAAAATTTTCATTCGTGCGCCTAACACTTAGGCAAAACAACAAGTCCTAATTGCAATTCTGTTGGGCTCATTAAAACAATTATATTTATTACTAACAAAATGTTCACTTACTTCAATTCATTCAACTGCCGAAAACAGTTGAGAAGTTTGACAATTCACAAGTATCACTGGGTTCCTATTTTTTTATCAACAGTTCATTTTAATGGCTCTTTTACATCAACTTGAGCCTCACATAGTTTTATACATCAATTTTGATTCAAACTATTTGAACTATATTTACTAACTAGCTTCATTATAGCAGTTTCTATTTAAGGAAAGCATATTAGTAACTTACATTTAAAAATTTTTTTTTTTAACTGGTATCACCCCATGTAAGGGGTTACAGGGTGTGGGAGAATTAGAAACACAAACATCAATGAGCAGGAAGAGGAAAGAGTAATCAGGAGGACAGTAGATGGCAATTGACATTGCATTTAAATTTTTACAGATTAAAGTTGCTTTCCAGCCAACGTTAATCTGCAAAAATGTATTTCTATTAATAAATGTTTTTGTAAAACACTCCCCTCTAAGGAAAGTGTAATAAATAAACCTATTGTATTATTTTTTTTTATTTGTCCTTTAATTATTTTTATTATATCAATTGTTATACATTCCCATTTACTTAAAATTTGTTACGTACATGTTCAATTTATATAGAACCACATCTCTATTGCTTTGAGTCTCCTCTTCTTTTGTATAGAAATTGTTTGAAAATCTGGAATAAAAAGAAAAGAGATATACAGGCCTTTGTATTTAAATTTATATAATATACATTCTGATATAGGAAAAGATAAATTACTTTATTTAATGAAAAACACTCCTATAGATATATATTCAGTTATATGCAACAAAATGGATATGACAAGATAGCTTAAAACACCTAACGTGCAGGTAAGACAGTTGGAAAGTCATTAAAGGTGTGTAAAGGTTGTGACTGCTGATCAATTGGGCTTCAGAGAAAAAATGCATTATATTACTTTTCATATTAAGTAATGATTAAAAACTTCCACTTATATTTCACCGAGGTTCTTTGTATTTTTGAAAGAGAAATGGGAAACATGGAGAGAGAGTCTATGAATAACTTTAATCAACAAAATTACAAAAATCATAATCCTTCAATGAAATATTACATTTTATTTGCTTCATTCTATTTAATTTTAATGATCTCTGCCAATTTCTCTCACAGATTCTTTATTGATTGCAAAGCTTATCCTCTTAAAAACCTTCCTTTTTTTTCTTTCCTGATTGTCAGGAACAAAATTAATGAGTGGCTGAGTATGATTAAGTGGCAAGTTTGATCTGAACTGCACGGAACTTTGATCCTAGAATTTAAAAAATAAAAAAAGATTTTAAAGAAATAAAGTCTTAACATCTTTGAGTTTTAATTTCCAGGTGAATCATTGAAAACAATTGGCTTCAATGTGTCTCGTCCATTATATACCAACCAATTATTTTGTAGTTTGCATCATTTATGAGCCTATCATCATACACAAGATGACTGTACACTTATTAAATTAATTAGCAACTGAAAATCATAGGCTGAATGTATTTGGAATAAAAAATTTTGATTTTACACCAAATTTAAGCCAGAATCTTTTTAGTCAATGCAATATGGCAACATTTTAAATGGCAGCATTTTAAATGTTATGGCCATATCACAGTGAAACACACCAGTTTCTGTCCAATCACCAAAGTTAAGCAACATTGAACCTGATCAGTACTTACACTATGGGCACAAAGTTTGGGACCACCCTGTATTTCTTTAAAAAAGACTGTAAAATGGGTTTTTTTTTTAGTAAATGATAAACTTTTAGTAACTACAATGTATTTGCTTTTATTTTGATAAAAATAAGAACTTAACTATAAAAAATGATCATACAACAATAAAACCACCACCTGCCTTAATTACTGCTTTACAAATTCTTGGCATTCTTTACAAGATTTTTTGAAAAAAAAGTAAATGCTAGACCTTCCCAAACATTCTTCAAGCATTGAAAAACTCATTTTCTTCAAACTCTCCTATCCAATTCATCCCATACTAATTCAATGGGACAGAGTTAAGGAGATTGAGGTAAGCAAATCATAATTTCCAAAATTTTCTTCCTTTTTTTTGACTAAAGGTAATTTTGACGTAATTTAGAAGAGTGTTTTGAACCATTGTCTTGTTGAAAGGTGAATGTTTTCCAATTATGCACAAACTGGATAGTATAGGATGTCTTTGCAAAATTGAATGATATTTTTTTTCATGATTCACTTGACCGGAATCAAATCTCTAGCTCTTTTGGTAATCTCAAAAAGTCTACTGATGGATTAATGGTAAAAACAAAATATAATATTTGCCATACAAAATATTTATAATTTAGCAAAATGTATTGTGGACAGGCGAATCCAAATTTGAACTTTTTGATAGTAAGAGGAGTTTGAAAACAGACTGAAAAATAAAAGCAAATACAATGTAGCTACTAAAATTTTATCTTTTACTTAAAAAAAAATGCAAAAATATATCATTTGAAGATGTTTTTTTTAATGAAATGCAGAGATACCCCAAACTTATTGCCTGTAGTGTAGATGGATTACCACTTGGAAATACCAGGTGCTGTAAGCTTGGATGTGAGAGTGGTGTAATGGATAATGGCTCAGAATAAGAAATCAGTGAGAAGAGTTCAAATCCCAGTCAGGTTTGTTACATTCCCTTATGTGCAAATACCCTTGGGAAAGGTGTGAATTCATCTTTCCTCCATTCAGGTATGGGTTAAATATCAGGACAGACTGAGTTGCTTGGCAACCAGTCTACTGCAGAAAGCAGTGACAGCTTACTGCAGGAATTCTTCTGCCAAATCAATTAGGAATTTAAAATTTAAATAATTCCATTCTAAAAGTTGGAAAAACTGTATGGCATGTAGATTTATAAGCACCCACTTGAGAGGGAAGAAGAGAATCTCTTACATCCTCATGAGAATGTAGAATCCATGTTCAGAAAAAATCCTATAGTTACATAACCACTTACTGAGGGTAATTGACAAAATCTGGAATTGAATACAGAATAATGTTACATATGGGAGATTTTGTCTCGTGTTCATATTAGTCTGCATACAGTATCATTTCAGAATGACAATATGAGAATGTGTATTGTATATTTTAATTTTTTCATAATTTTGTCGTGTTAACAGCAATATTTGTATTTAATTCTCATCAAATGAACTTTATTAGAATTTATCAAGGCATAATTTGTATGCATTAATTTCAAATCTTCTTATTAATAACTACATTGTTTCTTTCCAGGTAAACTGATATCTAAGCGTTCAAAGAAGACTGTTCATCCAGTTAAAAAAAAAGTCATCAACAGCAGATATGATGTCATCAAAAAAAAGTCAAGAAGTCATCAACAGCAGATATGATGTCATAAAAAAAGTCAAAAAGTCATCAACAGCAGATATGATGTCATCAAAAAAAAGTCAAGAAGTCATCAACAGCAGATATGATGTCATAAAAAAAGTCAAAAAGTCATCAACAGCAGATATGATGTCATCAAAAAAAAGTCAAGAAGTCATCAACAGCAGATATGATGTCATCAAAAAAAAGTCAAAAAGTCATCAACAGCAGATATGATGTCATCAAAAAAAAGTCAAAAAGTCATCAACAGCAGATATGATGTCATCAAAAAAAGTCAAAAAGTCATCAACAGCATATATGATGTCATAAAAAAAAGTCAAAAAGTCATCAACAGCAGATATGATGTCATCAAAAAAAAGTCAAAAAGTCATCAACAGCATATATGATGTCATCAAAAAAAGTCAAAAAGTCATGAACAGCAGATATGATGTCATCAAAAAAAAGTCATCAACAGCAGATATGATGTCATCAAAAAAAAGTCAAAAAGTCATCAACAGCAGATATGATGTCATAAAAAAAAAGTCAAAAAGTCATCAACAGCAGATATGATGTCATAAAAAAAAAGTCAAAAAGTCATCAACAGCAGATACGATGTCATCAAAAAAAGTCAAAAAGTCATCAACAGCAGATATGATGTCATCAAAAAAAGTCAAAAAGTCATGTACAGCAGATATGATGTCATAAAAAAAAGTCAAAAATCATCAACAGCAGATATGATGTCATCATGTTGGGGAACTGATGATAGTCAAATCAGGAGAATTGGGATTGTGATCAACCAGTTCAAAGCCACAGTCACGCACAACAGCCTTTGAAACCAAGGACATGTGTACTGGAACATTGTCCCCATGAAATAAGATCACTTTTTTCAGTATTCCTTGGTATTTGGTCTTGATCACCTTTTGTAACTGCCTCAGTGAGTTGGTATAGTACTCACCATTGAGAGATAGTTAATAAACACAGTGTCTTTTGTATCACAAAAAACTGAGGCCATCACCTCTGCAGATGAAACAAACATAGACTTTTTTAGAGGAGGGGTGTTTCTATTGCATGGATTGTTTCTTTGTCTCGGGCTCAGTGATGAACCCAACATTCATCTTGGGTTAGGAAATGCTCAAGGAAACCAGTTGGATATGCCTCAAACAATGTCAGATTTTCCTGTGATATTATCTGGCAGTGCACTTTTGATCATGTGTCAGAAGATATGGCACCCATCGAGCAGAAGCCTTTGTCATTCCAAGTTCATTGTGCAGAATATTCTCAATTCTCTCACAGGATATGCTAATAGTATTGACTATTTGATTTATAGTCCATTGCCTGTCATCATCCATCACCATGTGGTGAACACAGTCGATGTTTTCCTCAGTGAGGACGGTTGCAAAAAATCCAGACCTTGGGTCATCTTCAAGATTCCCTCTTCCCCTCCTTGATTCAGCTGCCCACTTTTACCCTGTTGATAAAGCTGGGGCACCATCCCCTAATGTCATAATCCATTAATATCTTTGGGAACTAAAACCTTCTTCTACAGGTATTTGGTAACGTCATGGTAACATCATGATGCTATATTTTGTTCATTTTCACTAGTTACTTTTTAAGTCATCTTTGAACAGTCAGATGTTAGTTTACCTGGAAGAAAACAATGCAGTTAAGAGTTGAAATTAATGCATGCAAGATTTCACAGCTCTAGCATCACTCCTTCATAGTCATCATATGAACATTTTGGTCCACGCTTGTATTTAAATATATGCATTTTAAATGATGTGTGCATTGCTGCTACAGAGAATTTTCTATTACAAATACTTTTACTTACAAACCTTTCTTATGTTGGAAAATACTGTGAGCTAATATATGTTATTATTGAATTAATTATTATTTTATATATATATATATATATATATATATATATATATATACATACATACATACATACATACATACATACATATATATATATATATATATATATATATACATATATATATATATATATATATATATATATATATAATCAAAGTACTAAATCTCTTTAAGCTGCAGTCTTTTTGAGCTCAAAGAAATATAATCTTTATTCATGAAAACATGATATATCGTAATTATTCTTTATATTGGTTCTTTTAAGTAATTGCGGAATTAAGCTTGTGTATTATCTCTGCTTTAAACTTTCTGCAAACTTCTTCAACCCTCAGTATCTCTTGCCATTTTTTATCCTACATTTTTGTAGTCATCATTAATTGACAGTAAAAGAAATATAGTATATGATCAATCAGAAAACACTTTGCAAATACACAGTTGTCTAAAATTATTCATGCACCCAGAAAATTTTTCTTTCTTTCAACATTTTCTATAAAGGAATGCTTTTTTTCCTGACCCAATTTGATATATACAGAAAGAAGAAGAGTGAAAGAAACATTAAATGAGAAATATGAAGAAAGAATAAATTAAACTAATATTTGCAACTAGATCACAAAAGGCATGTTTGAAATTATTCATGCCCATTTTACAGAATGGTACTGGAAGAGATTTGAGTACCGCATTTCATTTAAAATGAATACAAACCAAATTAGTATGGTATCATGTGCTTCATAACTGATGTAAAATTGAGGCTGGATTTGCGACCTGGGTCATTTCTCATCAGGAGGAAAGCAACCATGATAGTTAAGATTAAAGAATGCAGTGATAATATTATGATTTTCTAAAATGAAGCAAACAGTTACAAAGCCATTTTTAAGCTATTTTTAAAGTGCCAATTCCAAAAGTTTAAAAACTTATCCTAGAAATTCAAGAAAAGTGCTAAAAAATATCACGAACAATCTGAGGACCACCACTAAGGATATTTTGGTCACTTTGAATGACCCTGGTACAGAAATATCTAGGCATACACTCCAGTAAATATCCAACAATCATACATGTTTTTTCAGTCAATGGAATTGGTAACCTGTTTAAAATTGATGGGATCATTAAAAAAGAACTGTATATTCAGATTTTGAACCAAAAACATCAAGCTGCTTAATAAACTTGGCTTGGAACGTCAGTGAACTTTCAAGCAAGACAATGGCATAAAACATGTTTTATATTTGATCAAAAAGTGGTTAATGAATCATAAATTAAATCTATCCAGAGTCCTGACTGTGGTATGATCTATTTCCACCTATAATGGACCTGCCCTGACCAAATATAGTCAGGAGAATTTAAGTTTTCAATTATTAGTTAATATATGTTCAGAAATAATTGTGCTTAAAAATAATATAATTTATTGATTATCACAATATAGAACTGATTATTGTCAAAGCTAAATCTATGATTTCAATATCATCTTATTGTGGATCATTATTCAAACCAATATGCTCCTTTTGGTTATTATTATTAAAAAAAAATTGTCCATTGTACTCATCGACCCTTTTCATTATACTCAGTAATATCTTGGCAATTACCTGAAGTGTTTATCTCAAAATTCCAAGAAGGTTACCAAGTATGATAATAGAAACATAAAGAAGGCTGAAGGTTACAGTGGCTGAAACATTGTATAACAACCTTCATGCTGGACCGATATAATAAAGCATGGAATAATGATAATTTCTCATTACAAAAATTGAATTTCAAATTATTTCATATTTGTAAAAGGACAGATAAAGAAATGTAATTCCTGGATAAAGGAAGTCTCTTCAGTCAGTGAAATCTGTATTTACATTTTTGGTTTTGTATGAATTGACCAATCAGATTACATAAAACTGCCAACGGATCAAGAATGTGTTTACTGAATGTGTTTTGGTTACTCTTTTCAAATCCATATTGTCTTAATAAAATGAATAGTTTAAATTTCTAACTTATTTGATCTTTCAACATTTTGATAATTACAAGTTGAAAATGGCTGACATCTTCCCACCATTAACTGTCTCCCAATTCTTGGCTTATTCTTTACTCTTTTAAATTATTCTCTTTTCAGTTTGTCTTATATCTTATTTATTTTATAAGTGAAAAGATTCACATAAATCATCCGCCATTCTGTTTATAAAAAGACAATTAACTCTTTGGTATTTTTAAAAATATGAACAGCTGTGTAGATGATGAAATGCAATTAATTTTAAAACAAATGCTGATAAATATCTACTGGTGTTATTCAAATATATCTTTCTTTTGTAGTACATGGATCACCTCAGATGATGCCAAAATAGACTTTGCACTCAGTATCCATGAAAGAAGCCAGGTGCATCAGCAGGTTGACCTGAGAGATAACCTCTTAGTTGCCAGATGCAAATCCATCCATTTCATTAGATATCAGTGGCTGCCTCTTACATGTAAACATTTGATCAACCCAGCTACACTTAGAATGTGTATGCCTGGGACAAACTGGATGACAGGTAGATATATATAAAACAATCAAAGAGGAAAGTTGAAGAGAGTCTCTGACATTCTTGTGAGAATATATGATCCATAAGGCTACACACACACTCATTGACAGTAATTGTTGGTTCAGAGTTGAATAAACAATGTATATTGGCTTGTACAAAGATTTTGTGACAGATACATAAAATGATTATAAACCTTTATTTTATTGAGAGGCTAAGATTGTTTAGCACTATGCTTTTATCAGTATTGTCTGTACACCTTGAAGATTGGAAAATAAGTTGGTGCATTTTTTGTAGGTGCTATGTAACACGTTTTTTCCACCTCAGGCTGCTTAAAGAATTTGTATTTTATATGAATACTAGCTGATGAAAATTAAGATGTAGTAAAGTGCCCTCCCCATATCATAGATTGGGGAGGGCATACAAGACGCTTGCGCTGACCCTGATTGTAGTTGAACATAAGCTTGCTTTTTTACACTAATGTTATGACTAAAATTTCTGCTGAAGGAAAGATGAAGGTTGTGAAATTGGCTTTTTTTCAACAAAAAGGTCATGCAGGATTATTATGCCAATGAAAGATCTGAAATGATAAAGTGCTAATAATGTGCAACATTTCTAAGTAGGAATTGTCCATCTTATTAACATGAGTGTAAGGTACCTTGGCAAGTCGTTGTAGTCAAGGCCGGTGAGAACTACCCTCAAACACCCAATCATAGAGGGGGGGTGATTGTGGCCCCAGGCAGTGTCTTGTGACTCTTGCTATCTTATTAACATTTGCTTTTTTCTACTTACATTTATATACGTCACAAATGAAACTAAGCACCAATTATTATTAAAGGATGAAAAGTTTTTGCAGATTTTGACATCATTCTGTTGTCTTTTATTTTTTGTCCAAATCGGTGAATTTGTTTTGTCCAAATTGGTGAATTTGTTTTGTTCAAATTGATGAATTGGTTTTTCTAGCAAAAAAACACAATATAAAATTCACTATTTTTTATCCATGATGTTAAATGTGTTAAAATTATTCAACTTTTTAACAAGAAAAATTTCAAGTTGATATTAAAAATTTCTGCAAAACATTGCCACTTTATTGAAGATGGAATGATCTATTATGACATGTCTCTAATTTGTATTTAGATACATTGTATTTATTTTAAAAAGTTTTAGCTGAATTTTTCACCTATATTACATAAAATCCATTATTGTACATAATTAGGTTACAATAAATTTGTATTTTATATGAATAATACCTGATGAAAATTGAGACGTAGTAGAGTAGAGCCCCCTCATATCATAGATTCGTGGAAGTGTATCATAGATTTGGGGGAGCGTATCATAGATTTGGGGTGAACACAAGACCCTTGCACCAGATCTGATTGCAGTTGAACATTAGCTTGCTTTTTTACACTAAAATCATGGCTAAAATTTCTGCTAAAGCAAAGATGAAGGTTGTGAATTTCAAGAGGAAGATGGCTCAATGAAAAATAACCATCCAAAAGATGTTTGTTCCTAGTGGAACTGTTTTCAGTGCAAAGTAACCTGGAAGACCACAAAAGCTAGACAAAAAAGAGATGGAAGAAAGATTGTGATAATATCAGTGGGCAATCCAAAATTAACAGGCAGAAAAGTGAGGAGTGAATGCAGACATAACTGTGAGGTTTCAATTCATACACTATACAGAGTATTATGAAAAAACAACTTGAATAGAATGTATAGCAGCAAAAAACACACATCGTTAACCCAAAAACATTGACATAGAAAATTAAAGTGGTCAAAAGAACATCTAACATATGATGCTGGCAAAAAGTAATTTTTAGTGATGAATGCAAAATAGAGTTACATTCTAATACAAGTGAATGTATAAGTCCAGTGGGAGAACAATGCAAGAAACACCACATCATCTGCTAAAATTTGGTTGTGGCACATCATGATGTGAGTTTGCATTAAAAGTGATGGTAGAAGAAAATTGCTAAAAGTTGATAGAAGCTTAAACAGCAAAAACTATATTAGTTTACTACAGTCTAATCTTCTGCCAGACTGTAAAGATGAAGAAGTTTGTCAGCATGGTGATGCTCTTTGCCACACATCACATGTAACAAAATGGTTTCTTGTGGATGAAGATGTTCAACTTTTGGAAAACTGGACAAAACAATGTGCTGATCTCAATATAATTGAAGTATTATAGTGGGATCTGAAGAAATAAGTGCTCCAATGAAAACCACACAATCTTCAAGATCTTTGGGGCTACTGCCAAGAAGAATGGCAAAAAATTTCCAGTGAGAAAATCAGGACCTTGTTCCATTCAATGCTACATCAAATTTAGGGAATTATTCATACCAAAGGCAGCAACAGTAATTACTAGCTTTGATGTTTTTTTTATTTCTGTTATAATAAAAATTACTTGTTGTAAAAGATCATTTGTTGTTTAAAAAAAGAAATGAAAGGTGAAATTTTCGATGGTGACCCGGTATTTTTGCATTGCCTGTTTTAAGTATCACTATGTTTAAAATGACCTATCATCTAACATAGCAATAAAAAAAATGCAATAATTTGTTTTCTGATCCTCAATGATCATAAGATGTGCTGAGAAAAGCATACTGCTAATCATTCTTGACTTTGGAGTAGATAGGTTGGCCTATCATCCGATTCACAATCCTCTCCTACCTTTTAAACAGGAGTAGAGGTTTCCTTGTTTCCTGTTTATGTTATATTCTGTGCTAATAGGAATATATACTTGAAAAAACAAGGTGGATAAAATAAGTAATGGTTTATTGTAAAAACCAGTACAATAAGAATAAAGGTAACAGTTATGCACAAGATCGTCACAAGTCAATCCAGTAGTGAGTGCTGCTATTGGATGGTCGGTGGTTCTCGCATAAGTACTCAACAGATCCCAGCTAGTATATTTAGCTACCCCCACCACCACCACGATGGTTACATGTGGCACAAGGCCGGGTTTAATGTGGTATCTCTGAGCCCATAGGCTTGGCCCAAAATATTCCCTATTCGAACTTGTATAAATGGGTTCAGGGTCAGTCTACCTCCCCGAATGAGACTCTGTTCTTCGGCGGAGCCTCATCCGGGTTCCTCTCTGCCAAAAGGCAGAGAGTTTGACTGTCTAGCTGGAACAGATCCCAGCTAGTCGTTATTTACTTGCCCCCCCACCCCAGGGAAAGATGTGGCACAAGTCCAAGTTTTACGTGGGTATTCTAAGCCCATAGGCTTGGCCAAAAAGTGCCCGTAGAAACTGTAAAAACAGAATCGGGTTGGTCAACCTCCCTAAACGAGACTCTGCCCTTCAGCAGAGCCTCGTCCGGGTTCCTCTCAGCTCAGAGGCAGAGAGTCCGACCGTCTTGCTGGAACAGATTCCAGCAAGTCTCTGTAGTCCGTTGACTTACAGATACTTATAGGTAGTTACTACCTATAGTGTAGTCACTCATGGGGGTGACAGGTTATTCCATTACATCAGCATTGAGTTTTCCAGTTCCTTCTAAAGTCTACTTTAGCTCTATACTCCTAATGCTGATCCTTTTCTATGCTAATATAACTCCACACACTAACCCTCTATCTTGAGTGACTCTTGGGCCTTGTATTGGGTAAATATTAGTAAAAAACAAATTTTAATTTACAAAAGTAATTAAATCATTAAGGGGCCCCAAAAGTTTTGCACACCAGTGTATAAAAGATTAAGTCATGTGTATGATAACATTACACTTTGATAAACTCCTACCTGCGATATTATTAACTTCAAGAAACAAATTTGAAATTCTGTCACAAATTTGAAAGTTTCACATACATACAACTTATGATCATTCATTTTTAATGATAAAGAATTTATAATTTAAAGCCAAACATAGAATCTCTCAAGAAGTCTAAAAAAAACAACAACTTTTTAATCAATTTTATTCTTGTATTATTTCTTCCTTCTTTCCTTTATTGATCCAACTACTGATGTCACACAAGACTCCCTGCTGAGTTGCATGTCAACCAAAAGGCCACAACCTTCAATACAAACTTTTACTTTTGATATTTTCATATTCCTAGAAAGAGAAACAAAATAAATCATACAAAAATAGAAAAATATGTAGAAAGACAATTGAGCAGTTTTCACATTTATTTTAAATCTTTTATTAAAAGATATTACTTTCTAGCTCTCATCATTCAAGTTCTTGTTTGGTTTCATCACAAAAAGAAAAATAAGTCCTTACATTGTTCTTCTCACTGTCATTAGACTTTTTTCTCCTCCTGTGAAAATTTTAAAGATTATTTTTTTGATAAAATTGAATTTAATCCATAAACAAGAACCCTGTAAAGTTTTTATCTGTCTGTGAGATCAAGTTTCTCTGGATAACATTTGAGAAATCTAATTGCATAATATTACATTACAATAATCTATCTGTAAGGATTATCTCTATTTTTTTCAAAACTGACAAAAAAAGAAAGAAAGATAAATAAACAAATGAAAATGCAACAAAAAGCTTCCATATCTAATATAATTTTTTTTTTAAATTTACCTAAATCCATACTGTTTTCAAATGGCATGTTTTAGGGATAAATTTGCTTAAAGATTTAATTAAGAATTATTTCAAATGCATCTTTCATAAACCATCAAGACAAAAAAAGAAAGAAATTAAATAAAAAAAAGTCTGAATTAAATTTTTTTTATTTTAAGTTTTTAATTTCATATTCCTTATGGTTATAATCTTCTTAATTTTCAATGAAATTTCTGCTCTTATCTCTCTCCAAATATTGATTTACTTGCAAAAAACAAAAAGAATCCCTAAAATAGCAATCAAAACAATACCTAAAATAACCCCTTCAAATTTTTCTGAGGTGCCCATTAAACAAATCGAAAATGATTTGCTCGTGATGTAAAATAGGCTTATTGGGTTTTTCTGTTGAAAACCTTTTTTTAAAAAATGCTATTTTCTTAAAGTTGTTGATTTTTACTGATACCACCCAAGTTTCTATTTAAAATACAAAACCTCTTTCTCTCTCCCCAAAAAAGCCTCACTTTCCAATATTTGACACATTTCTAAATACAGAACTCTTTATTCATTTTGTCCCTTTTTTATTAGAGAACTTTATTAATCACAAGTTTTCTTATTGGGATTTTATTGTATGCATTAATAGCTGAGGATAACTTAGACAAATAGATGAATTTTTCTTGTTGTTAGCATCTAAGCTGCATTAGAGATTTAGTGTTCAGGTTATCAGCATGAAAAATCCACTCAGTAAACCATGTTGGAATTTCAGCAGAAGCCACTTAAGTTCATTTCATACTGATACCATTTTTTTATGCAAATTTTCCTTTCATGTGATAGAAGATCATGGATCTCCACAACCTCCTATCCTTTGTAGCTCTTAACTATGTATTTTTTTAATTTTCTACCCCTGTTTCTGTTTCATTAGGTAGGTTACGTGTTGTTTCCCTCTACCACTCTTACCTTCAATTTTTTCTGAGTGTCAAATTTTCCAGGCCCTCATTCTTTGTTATGTCTTATCTGCTTCTGATTTCAATTATAAGTGTTTTTTTTTTCCATTTTCTTTAAAACTTCCTCATTATTCACATGTTCCATCTATGATATTCTCACCATCCTTCACTGTTGCCCCAAGTCTCTTCTTCGTCTGTGAAGAAATTGTCTAACATTTACTGACATATATAAAGATTGATATTTCTAATGAAATCTTCCTGTTTCTTAATACTTTGTTTAGGTTTTGGAAGGCATCTTTTGTTATTACAAAGTGCCTTCAGATTTCAATGTCATATTCTCTCTCAACTGTTAAAAGACTTCTTATATATTAAAATTTCTTTACCTGATTTTGACAATTTGTAGCTCACAATCATTGACTTGGAAAAGCATGGATCTACTTTTCCCTTTGCTCTGTCCTATTATTAGATATTTTAACAAAAAGTGCCTTATCTCTGACATGCCACAATGGGTGATCGAAAAGTGAGTGGGTAAATAGTAAACAATAGTAATGATAAAAGATTGTAGCACTCATTGTCAACCTTGACATGGTCGGTAATTTAAACTTCTGTTTAAATCAAGAGTTTCAGGTTTTATTATCCCAATTTTTATTCTGTTAACTGCTGTATTCTTGTCTTTTCCTATTAATATTTCTTTTTTCATCTCTCTCTTGTTCTCTCTCTTTCTCTCCCTCTCTCACACACACACACACATAAATAGGCATATTCATACACAAATGTCAAAACACATAGACACAAGTAAACAAAAGAATACACAAACATATAGCAACTCACCAGACAC
Organism: Acanthosepion esculentum; assembly: GCA_964036315.1. Taxonomy (NCBI): domain Eukaryota; kingdom Metazoa; phylum Mollusca; class Cephalopoda; order Sepiida; family Sepiidae; genus Acanthosepion; species Acanthosepion esculentum. The sequence continues at coordinate 79,141,818 of OZ038480.1, forward strand.
AAACATACATAAATATATACATATGGAAAAAATGCCTGAACACACACACACACACACACACACACACACACACACATACATACACACACAAACAAAAAGACATACATAAACAGATACAAACACACAAATGACTGAACATACAAAAAACATGCCCAAACATATGCATATAAGCAGATGAATGCCTGAATATACATATGTACACACACACACACACAAACACAAACACAAACATATATAAATATATACACACATGGAAATGTGTGAAAACAAATGTCTGAACGCATATACACATAGAAATACAAATGTCAGAATGTGCAGATATAAATAAATAAACAGGAGTGTATATAAACATACACCTATGCACACACAGACAGAAATGCTTAAAAAACAAACAAGCATGCACAAATATATAGATATACACCTGAATACACACATACAGACAAAAACACACACATATTAATATAGAAACACACGAAAACACAAACATACACAATTATAAACACATGAAAATGTCTGAACACAAATAAATACACAAATACACAAGCACATACACACATACAAGTATGCACAAATACATACACATACATCTGAATACATGCAAGCCCACACATAAAAACATAAACATACACAATTATATACACTATATACAAGTAAATACAAACACACACGTGCATGCACACACACACACACACATACACACACACACACACACACACACTCTCAGAGAAATAAATGCCTGGGATGTATATAAAAAAGAAGAAAAGCATTTTATTTTTATTTCTTTTCATGTCTGATAGCATGGAATAATTTTTATTAAAGAATCATAAATATCTTGTAAAAAGATCCCTTTCTTAAAATGGCTGAAAATAATAGTTTTTCTTTAAATCATTTCACCAGAAGCAAGGCAATAAAGCCACTAAGATACAAGTGTGAGAGAGTATGAGAAAAGGAAAATATTATTGACAAGAGAGAACATCAAAGCACAGGAATTAAGAAGACAAAAGATAACAATTAACATTGCATTTAAATGTTTGAAGATGAAAGTTGGCTGGAATGCATGGAGCCAGAAGAGAGTTCCACAAGCGAGAAGTGCAAGAGAAGAAACTGTTAGCATAGAACTTACAGTTGCATCTAGCCATTTCAACTGTAAAAGACTAAAAGATTAAGAATAAAAGTTTATTAATCAGAAAAAAAGAAATGCCAATGACAAATTAATTGGAAAATTCTGGTATGACCTATTACTGATTATCCGTGCAACTCTTAATGTAAGATTAACTCTTCTTAATGACAAACCTTCTGTTTCAAAGGGCTTATGGCCATATCACAGTGAAACACCAGTTCCTATAGGATCACCAAAGTTAAGCAATATCGAGCCTAGTCAGTAACTAAATGGGTGATTACTTGGGAATGCAAGGTGGTGCAAGATTGGATGTGCAGATGGTGTAATGGTTAATGACTCAGAATTGTTAATTGGGAAGCCAAATTCAAATTCCAGTTGAGTTTGTTATATTCACTTATGTGAAAATACGCTTAGGAAAAATATGAATCTACCTCTTCTCCCCTCAGCTATGGGTTAATTAGTAAGACTTGTATCACTAAATCATTATTATCTCCCCCCCCCAATTCTTACAATCAAAAAATATTTTCTGGCTTTAAATAACCTGCAAAGTCATAAAAACAAATCACTCAATTATTTAGTTCTGTCTCAAAGTTAACGTTTATAAAAACAAAAGAGAGAGATTTTGAATAAGTTACCTTCAAAATTATCAAATAAATTTTTTCAGTATCTCTCTTTTTTTAAAATATACATTTTTCTCTTGTTGGAACAATGGAACAATTATAACCTTTTCCCTATATATATATATGCGAGAATATATATATATATATATATATATATATATATATATATATAGATAGATAGATAGATAGATAGATAGATAGAGAGAGAGAGAGAGAGAGAGAGAGAGAACAGAAAGACTAGAAAGTGATGAAATCATATTTTAGGCAGAAGTAATGAAATATTAAAAAACATGATTAAAAAGAATATTTTCAAAACCTTTATCATTGACTGTTATCAGGTGAGATTAATAAATATACCAAAATAATAACCTTTCAACTAGTTTTTATTCAAGCTCCATTAAATATTTAAACTAATATTAAATGAGTCATCATTAAAAAATTAAATGTGTCCTTACTCTGATGATTATGAATCAAGAATCTTAACACATATAATAATGAAATTTTTAGTTTTGCACCAACTGTTTTTTAATACATTTAATGCATGAATATATTCATATATATATATAAATTCATGTTAGAGATTACTTACAATCTTAATCTTTTATGGCAAAGAACATAAAAAATCAGCTAAAAATGAAGTTTCCATAAAATGGTATTTAACTTTTTAAAAATGTAAAAATGTTCATATGCATTTATTGTTGCTATACATTTTTAAAGTAAATGTTTAGTAATTATTAATTAATGTTTATCAATTAATATAAAAAATTATTGATACCATTATTTTGACACAGCTTAATTATCTCATTTTAACTGCAGACAAACTTTATTAATCAGTTGTATTACTTGCACCGAGAACCCACCTTTTATCAGCGCCAAAATCCAAACGAAGTGACGACTAACTTTTAAGAACATTTGTAGTAGAAAGAGAAGTTATTTTATTCTATGTAGTAATTCATTTGGAGATTAAAAAATGTCAGAGAGGAATATTTGCAACAGATATTTAATTCTAAAAATGATAAAAAGGATATTTTTGAGATAGACCCTATTCTTCTGTTTTATTAAAATCTCTACTTCAAATATTTGTTCTTTATTTTGTAAAAGTGAAATTCTAAATACATGATAACTATCTAAATGCTTGGATTTTGAAGTTGTTTATTCATGTTTGTTGTGCCCTTGTGTGTGTGTGTGTGTGTGTGGTTATGTGTGTGTGGCTGCGTGCGCATGTGTAGTTGTGTGTCTGTAAGTATGGTTGTGTGTGTGGTTGTGTGTATGTGGTTGTGTGTGTGGTTGTGTGTATGCAGGTGCGTGTGTGTGCATGTGGGTGTAACAGCATAAATGTGTATTATTAGTTGATGCATTTCGTCTAATGTGGACTTTTTCAAGGCAAAAATGAAATAAATTTATTGAAAACAAAGTACCTATTAACAACAAACAAAATGTCCTTAGCAACTAGAACAATTTAGAAAATGCTATTGTATTCATATTCATATTCAACTGAAAATTATGTTAAGTACTTTCACGTGTAGAAATATTGTTTTTATTATTGTGTTTGTGGATTCAACCATTTTCTTTTGATTACTTGATATAGTTGTTTATGTTCACAAGAGAGAGTAGTTTTAGAAGAGTGGTTTGATTAGAAACTGATCAGGTCATTTTTGCTTGTAGCCTTTCTGTAAATGTCAAAATTGAGTTTGTTATTGTTTCTGTGTAACATGATATCTAGGAAGGGAAGAGTGTAGTTGGTTTCACTTTCAAAAGTGAAGTCTATTGTATGTTCAATGTTGTTAAGTTGGTTGAGAACCAACATATCATTTCATCCACAATGCAAGAAAGGCATACAAAAATCTACAAATGAAACAAAAATAATAACATAATCTGTAATAATAGATTACATGAAAACAGATGCATAATACTACTGACCAACTACATCCCCTCTATCTATGAGCACAAAAGGGACCTCACAAAAAACAACTAATGTACTAGTCATACACAGAAATAAATTCAACCACAATTTTGATTTAAAAAAGAAAATAACTCACTCAGAAGGAAAATCCTCGAGAGTGCCGCCATTGAATATTATCCAAGTATTAATCTACACCCAAGCTTTTTCCCAATATCACCTTTCCTAACAGTATTACTACTCTCCCAAGCCAACGTACACAACTGTATCAAGAAATCAAAAGAAAATGGTTGAATCCGTGAAAACAAAAATAAAAACAATATTCCTACATGTGATAGTACTTGACATAATATTCAGTTGACAATATGAATACAATAGCATTTATCTAAATCCTTCTAGTTGCTAAGGATATTTCATTTGTTGTTAATAGTTACTTTGTTTTTGATAAATTCATTTCATTTTAGCCATGAAAAAGTCCACATTGGACGAAATGCGTTGGCTAATAATACAGTTTTCCTATTATCTTTTACTTTTACATATATATATATATATATATATATATAAATATATATATATATATATAGAGAGAGAGAGAGAGAGAAGAGAGATTAAATTCACATTGTCTAGTACAGGGGTCTCAACCTTGCTTGCCCCATGTACCCCTTTCACCATTTGTCAGAATGCCATTTCCAGGCTCCTTTTCAAGGAGACAGGCCAGATAGGCCAAATTCTATAATTGCTCTCCCCACCCCACTAAACTTACTGTGGTCACAATTCACCCCTAAAAATTTAAAATTCACCCCCTGGGCAAGAATTTCACCTCTGTTGAGAAACCCTGGTCTTGTAGTAGCTAGATCTCTTCATTGGCTTTAATGATGGGGATTCTAATGCGATTTCTTCGAATATTCCATGTATATGTTTGCCATTGCTAGTGATAATGGCAACCCATTGCTAAGCCTTCATCCTGTCAATATATGTCTTCTGAGTAAGACCCCCCCCCACTATAGAGGAGAACATGAGGAAGGATTGTATGTATGCCATCCAGGGCAGCTATGGTAAGAAATAGGCCCCTTAAAGTAAGACTGCAAGAACATCATAAGGCCATAACATGAGGAGAAATAGAAAAATCAGGCATAGCTGACCACATATGGAGGGAAAAGGGAGATCACTGCTAACTGTGGAATGAAACTGAAATAATAAACATCACTAGACAATATGAAAACTTAAGGAATCAGCACATATGCTAGGCCACAAAAATCTCCTAAACCGGCCAAGCATAGAAATGAATACAATATGGGAACCAGTAATAATAACAACAAAAATTGCAATATGAGCTCTGGTAAAAATTTTTTACTGAGACATTAATATATAAGTCCCTAAAATTTAAACACTGATATCCTCAAGGACATATGGCCCAGTGGATAAAAGTGTTGATTGGATCCAGTGAATCCAATACTTGGCTATTGCAGTGGTGAACAAAACCTTATAGAGTTGAATTAAAGGGAGATAACTGAGACATCCGGAAGAGGCGTGGCATGTGGAACTAGAACAATCTACCCCCAGTAGGCGAAATAAAGGATTCAGTTTGAAATTCCAATCACCTGAAGAAGGACGGAGTGTACAACAGTTGAAACACCGTAAATATGGCAACAAAGATGAGGACAACAGTCTGAACAATGTAAACAGTGTAAATAATACACATTCACATCAACATCTATAATTATTTGCATATGTACACACACCTTTTTGAAGTTTGTATTCATATGTACATATATGTGAAGATTGACTGATTGGTAAATAGTTATATAAAGGAAATACTTTTAACTTCTTTATCATGTAAAAAAATATCGGAAGCAAACATCAAATTATTATCTTATGAAGATCTAGGTTTAAAAAAGAATAAGCAAAGATTGAAGAACTGAGGAAAGAAATGCTGAAGACATAAATACAAAGGCTTAAAAGAAATTGGTAACTTTTTGCTGAAAGACTTTTTGAAAATGCATTGTGAGAATTCCACCACCTATTCTTGGTGCCTGATCTCTAACCTGACAAAACAAAGTAGAGAGATACCCAGATTCAATTAGGCTAAAGAAATCTGGGCTTAATGCAATCAGCAAAAATAAACGGAGCAAATGTCATCTATTTTAATATAAAGTCACTTTTCCCCAAAAAGTTTTTCACAGGAATATAAAATTCTATTCACGATAAAAACAATTACGCAAGTAGATAAAAAAGTTGAGAGAATTCACGTCATTCAACACACATATATGTGCCTGAAGATGCACACACACACATATACATGCATGCATGTACAGACACACCTGCCTGTATACATACACACATTTCCACATGCACGCATGCACACATACACACACATGCCTTCATACACAAATACACATGCTTGCATGCAGACACAAACACACATATATATGAGTCTAATTTTTTTAAATTGAGTTTTTTAATCCAATATTATTTCTTATTGTTATGAACTTAACTCAGTCAAGTGTACCCACATCAACTCAATTCAAACATAACACTAAAAATAACATTTATAGTAATATATCAATGTGCACATATTTATTAAGAATGATAGATAGATACATAGATAGATATACCCAGATTGAGATAGATAAATTTTATCAGACTTTAATATGGATCGATTCATTGATTTGTTTTTTACAGCTTATCAACATTTTGCAGGTTATTTAAAGCCAGAATAATATTTTTAGATTGTATGAATTTTGGGGAGAAAATAATGATTTCCTGATACAAGTCCTACTAATTAACCCATAGCTGGTGGGGGAGAAGAAGTAGATTCATACTTTTCACAAACCTTTTTGCATGTAAGCGAATATAATGAAGTTGACTAGAATTGAAACTCAGTTCTCCAATCTGAATTTCTGAACCATTATCCATTGCACTAGCTGCACATCCAAGCTTACAGCACCTGGTATTTCCAAGTGATCACTCATCTAGGCAATGACCAATCTCGATATTGCTTAACTACAGTGATCATTTGAGAACCAGTGTTTCATCATGATATGGCCTTAAGCAGATTTTAATATACAAATACTTTTTTTCTGTAAGCTTGTTATTAATCACCTTCTTCTTTATGTGCTGTGGCCCTTCAGGTTGTAGGAGATCATGGCGTTCCACATCTTCCTGTCCCTTGTAGCTCTTAATAAATTTTGTCTTTCTGTTATTCCTCCCTTTCTCTTAATCTGCCCTGTGATTATTTGATTTTCCAAGGCCTCCTTCCTCATAAAGTGCCTCAGAAATTTCAACTGCCTATTCCAGATGTTAAGTACAAGTTTCCTTTTTCTTTCCATTTCCTCTAAAACCTCGTTGTTGCTCACATGTTTGGTCCATTGTATCCTCAGCATCTTTCTGTCGAACCATATTTCTGTTGCATCAAGTCTCTTCTTCATCTTTGAGGAGATTGTCCAGCATTCACTACCATATAGAAGGATAGATACCAGTTCAGTATTCTTTTCTTTGTTTCTCACAAAAGTTTTTCTGTCTCTTAATTAATCAACTAAAGTTGCCTAAATTTTCAAGGTATAGTTATATGATAAATGTATCATGTGAATTTTAGTTTATAAAAATATCATATTTATTAGAAATACTTATAATTTATTTGTTGGCATGGGATTTTATTATGGAATTCAAATATTGTTCTTCATATTATAAATACAAATATATAATAATATAGTTATTGATATATTTTTAAAAATTCAAATATATAAAGATGGTCATAGGTTATAAAACCAATATAACATTAAATTGTGTAAAAATTGAACAGAGATCATAGAACAATCAAAGAAATGTATAGAAAACAATGGCAAGATGAGAACAAAGAAACTGGTTTTAAAAATATGTCCGAAAAGATTTGAGAAGAGTGGATCAACCAGAAAGAAAATCTCTGAAGAAGCTGGTGTTGTGTCTGAATACAGAAAGAAAAAATGCAGAACATTAAGAACATTGGCTAAAGAATTAAAAGCAACCAAACAATCACATTTAAATCAACATTACAAAGAGTAATCTAAAAGTTGTATGATGAAGTACATGAAAACTGATTTCTCAGCAGTAATTTTTCATAATGAATCTATAACTACACTTGATGGAACTGGTGGATGAGCTAGAGATCATGTTCTTCATAGAAATATTCTGTTAACATGACAGAAGATTGTGTCAGTGTGGATGAGATAATGTCAAGATGAATACAATAAATGGTTAATATTATCATTACTATAGTAATATTATCATTCACAATCAGCAAAGATGACAATTTAACCCTTTTGCCAAAGAAAAAACTAAAATTAATGGAATGAAGCACGTAGACTCTTCTATGGAAAATAGTTTGTGATCATAAGAGATGCATATGAGAATGGAAAGCAGTTTTGAAACAAAGATCTCAAGGGAGAGAAAAAATTATTGTAAGTAATGTTAGTCAAAACAATAGAAAAACTGAGAAACTCAAAGAGTAAAAGGCTAATGAAAATTATATAATGTCAAGGATGACTGCGCTAGAGGTTGTGTTCTTCATAGAAGAATTCAGCTAACATGGCAGAAAACTGTGGGGGTGTGTATGAGATAATGTTTGTGGCAGTAAAATTAATTGAACTCACAATTATGATGTCACTAAATTCATGAACCAGAACTTTAATCCACTAGGCTATCATCCCTTCAAAGCTGATGATGTTTTAAGATAAATGTAAGGAATTATTCTAAGTTCTGGGGAAAAGATAAAGTTGGCCATAAGTTATAAAAACAATATAACCTTAAAAGAGAAACAAAATATTTTAAAGCTGTTGTGTCGTGGAGACACAACATTGGAAATTGTGTAGAAGTTGAACAGAGATCATAGGACAATCAAAGAAAGGTATAGGAAACAATGGCAAGATGTGAACAAAAACAAATGACTTTAAGAATATTAGAAAAAGTGACCTGATAAAAATTAAAATAATCAAAAAAGTGACCAACAGAAATATTTGAAGAAACCTTGTGTTGCAAATGCAAAAAGCTTCAGAATATTAAGAACAGAATCTAAAACATGAAAGCAACAAAACTACTATCTTTAAGTAAACATCACAAATGTGTAAAATGGACAAATTTTTACTTATGAATATAGAGCTACATTGGATTGACCAGCTGGCTGGTCTAAAGCTTGAGTTTTTTATGGAAATAGTCAAATAGAATACAATGGTGGGGTAGTGGAGATAATATTTGGGGTTAGTATTGTAAGGAGTGAAATTATAGGTCCCTTCAAAATTGATGATGGCCAAGATAAATGCAGAGAATAATTATTTTGGACGAGTGACTTTTGAGTGGTACAGTTCATAATCAAGGACCTTTATGTTAAAGAGCATCCGCATCATACCAAGCTGGCTATTGTCCACCATGCCACTGTGTTTTCAAAGACAACAAATTAGTGGAATGACACCCAGTATTACCAGATATTAATCCAAAAGATAACTTGAGGTCCCTCATTAAAGAGATGTATAAGAGAATGGAAAAAAAATACAGAGGGAAAGCTTTCCAAAAAGCAATAAAAATAACTGCAACTACTGTTAAAGTTAGAACAAAAGAAAAGTTAAGAAAATCAAAGAGTAAAAGACTGATGAAGATTATAGAGTATAAAGTTCCTGTATTAAAATGTAAAATATTGAAATAACAATGTATTCAAGTATATGGGTTATATGTGCCAATAAAATATATATTTCTATGGTCTAAATTGTTTGGATTTATCCATAAATAAAAATTTATGCTACTCCATTTCCATAATAAAACATGACATCCCTAACAGAAGTTATTATCAATATTTTTTGTTAATGGCAGATAAGTTGAAACTCACATGATATATGACACATATAAATATATCCAGATGTTGATATAATAATGTATTTTACCAAGTTTAGTTGATTAATACCAATTTCATTGTGGAAACATTGACTTATATATATATATATATTTGACATCATATTGAGAGATTGCTCAGTGAAGGAGATATTGTCTCTTTTATAAGCATGTGAGTACAAACCAGTCTTGGGGGAGGGGGCAAAAATTTAAAAAATAAAAAGAAACAATATTTTACAATAAATGTGAACTCTAATGATATCTTGAGGATTCTGACTGAAATTAGTTGGATTAGTTAAGGAATTATTTTAACAGAATTAGTGAACACATTATTTTAAGTAGGATAAGTTAATTATCTAAGTAGGATTAACAGACTTAAAATGAGGATTTGCTTTATTTATTATATTTACCATAATTTCAATCTCATATTAGCAATAATATTCCATTTAAGCTTAGCTATGAAAAGTTATACACACACGACTAGTTTTGGCCATCATGGCCATCATCAGGAGAAAAAAAATTTCTGCTTGTTAGTACAATATATACACACACACACACACACATACATACATACATACATACATACATACATACATATATATATATATATATATATATATATATATATTGAGGAAGCATGTGGAGTAATGGATAGCGGCTTGGATATGGGTAAATAGCAGGACAGACTGGGTTCTATAGCCTTAGATGGCAACTGATCTAGGAGAAAGATAACTCTGATTTCAAATCCTGCTGAGTGTTGTTTGGGGAACTTGTGGCACATAGTGCACCAGGTCTTTGTATTTGGCCCTTCAAAAAGTGTGGAGTGTTCTGCACAAAACCGTCACCAATATAATCAAATCTCATGTGCTGGTGTTGGGCTCTTGGTTCTTAGGAACTGATCTACCAGACTCTCATACATCAAATTTCACTAGGAGAGTCAATATATATATATATATATATATATATATATATATATATATATATATGCATCCTTATATCACTCTGTATACTCCCATATATATAAAAAAAATCAAATATAACTAAAAATATATCTGTAAAAGGACACATGGTACGGTGGATAAAGGCGTTGGTTAGATCCAGTAACAGACCCAAAGAGTGTGAGTTCAATACCCGGTTCAGGCAGTGGAGAACTTTCAGAGGGAAAATTACCAGGAGATAACTGATAACTGACATCCATCAAACATGGCTCGTGGAACTAGAACAGTTTACCCCAGTGATCGAAATAAAGGGTTCGGTTCGAAATTCTAACCACCTGAAGAAGGCCGGAGCGTACAACGGCCGAAACGTTGTGACAAATATGGCGACAAAGATGAGGACAATAGTCCGAATAATGTAAATACTGTAAAAGGACACGATGAATAAAGAAAAAAGTAACACTTAGCAGATAGATTTTATCCTCTGATGGACATTATCAAAGCAAATATAAGGATTTTACTTTGCAACAAGTATTTATACACAGAAGTAAAAATGTTAGTTTTTCAGAATTTTCATAAATATTCACCAGGCTATCTAAAAATCAACATTATGGAAGATGCTAAGTGAAGTAATTTAATCACTAATAAATGAAAGTGAGTAAATGTTGTTACTATTGTTGAATTTTTTAATAAGGTAATTATAATTCATATTATTTTAGAGATTAATTCATGTATTATATATTTCAAATAATATTAGGCTTGGAGTTATTTTGGGAAAAATGTATTTTTTATTTAAGTATCAACTTGCAACCGAACCTTTTCAGGGTAGAATCATCAGCAGTGATGTAAAGTGGGTTCTCTATAATTATAACGAATGAAAGTGGCAATAGTTAGCACAATTGAAACGATAGAATCTATCCCCAAACCAGGAATACAGTCTAAATAAATTATACTCTGTGATTGGTGGGATAGGGTTAGGGTGTTGTCTCTCATGATGAATTCATCCAAAATGAAACAGTTAATGATGAAAAGCATTGCTATTTGTTGGAAAAGCACCTGTTATTGGTTAATCATAAAGTCATGTCACTCTTACAAGATAACGCAAGACCACGTATTGCCTGAGTCAATAAGGAAAAGATTAGGGTACAAAATATAGAGGTTTTGTGTCATTCTCCTTACTCTCCTGACTTTGCTCCATCTGACTATCATCTTTTCAGATCATTGCAATATTTTTGAGAGGGGAAAACAGTTTATTAATGGTGAAGATGTTAAAACTGATATTGAACATTCTTTGCATTGAAATTTAAGGAATTTGATGTTCAAGAGATCAGCAATTTTGTCAAATATATGAGATTATGTTACTGATAATACGGGGAAATATTATCTATATTAATTAATACCAAAGAAACATTTGTTTCTTTTTCAACTTCAAATGCAACAGGACATACTCTATCTATCTCTCCCTTTCTCTCTCTCCAAATACACACACACACACACACACACACACACACACACACACATATATATATATATATATATATATATATATATATATATATATATATATATATACTAGACCACTAGTTGGTTTCTTTTTAAAAGTAGTTCATGGTACAAAATAAAGAGGTAACAATATTATCAATTGCATTATTAATTACACATATTTTAATTTATATTTGCAATATAAGTTATTGTAATAATTATTATTCCCACATACAATATTACTTAAATCAAATACAATAAGAAATTAATAAAACATATATATATATATATATATATATATATATATATATATATATATATTGTTCACAGACATTCATATATATATATATATATATATATATATATATATATATTGTTCACACACATTCATATATATATATATATATATATATATATATTGTTCACACACATTCATATATATATATATATATATATATATATATGAGTGTATATTAATTGGATATTATGATTTTAGTCTTAAAGCTTTTATCATGATAGTTTAAATTTTTAACTAAATCTTTTTTTGAAATATACTTCTAGTCTTCTGAAATTAGTTTTTCCTGTCATTGTTCCATCAAGCAGTTGTAAAATGCGCATTAACCTCTTCAGGGACGATTTTTAAAATTATGATTTAAATTAATTTTTTTGATTGTGTTAAATCTTTAAATCTATTCATGATATATTACAGCCTGCAGCTGTAAAATACTAAAGTACTTATGAAATGCTTATCATGCCTTCTGGTCATATTTTAACAGAGAAAGAAAAATACATACAAATATATATATATATATATATTATAAATTAACTGATTTAAAATATGGTTTCTTCGCTACACAGGAATTACCATGTTTCAAAAACCGAAGCTAAAAACTTCAAATTTAATTATATATTTTAATAATTAAAACAGAACTAATGCTTTTAATTTAATTATATAATTAAATTTAGCTTTGGTTTTTTAAACATGGTAATTCCTGTGTAGTGAAGAAACTATATTTTAAATCAGTTAATTTATAATAGTTATGCTTTGTAAATTTACATTGAGCAATGTTTTGTAAAAATAAAAATATCACTAAGAACACTGGATTATATATCTTACTGTTTTTCTTTTTATTATAATATATATATATATATATATATATATATATATATATTTTAGTCATCCACAGACAGACTGTTTCGCTGTTTCACAGCTCATCAGTGTGGCTAGACGTCCGGTTGCCTCTAGCTTGGATCGAAACCCAACTGAATTTGCGTCAGTCAGAACTTCTCCCACTAAGCCATCAGCGTACGGTATGGAATGAAGGTGAATTTTAGCGTGTTTATTTTTAGATTCAGATAAACACACAGTGACTGACAGTGCAGGGTGATTGAAAAGTAACTCCCCATTTTAAAATACTTATACTTTATTTATTAACTATAATTTTTACAAGAAATAGTTATGAGAGGAAAATATTTAGCATGAAGTTTTATTTAAAATTCAATATTGGCACCAGATTTCACTACAGCTTCTTGAGCTGCCCAGGAATTGCAGCAACTGATTTCAACAGGAAGTCTTGCAGTATGGAAGATATAACTTCTAGTATATGCCCTTCAAGTTCTTCCAAATGTTTTGGTTTGGTATAGTAGACTTGCTCCTTTAACTAACCCCAAAGAAAAAATTCAGATTTATCTATCGAATAAATAAAAAAAGAATAAATTATAACAAAATGATTATTAGTTCAGAAAGGGGTGACATGAATTGACTTGAATGGCAAGAAAAGTGCCAGAAAATTTTGAAATGAGAAAGAAAATCAAGAAAATAGAACATCTTAAAGAATTACAATTAAGCAATGTCAAGCCTGGTCAATACCTTGATTGGTGACCATTTAGGAATACCAAGTGCTGTAAACATGGATGTGCAGGTGGTGTAATGGATAATAATAAGTTTTTGTGCATGAGCTTAATGAATATTTTTACCTACGTTTGTTTTTACATTTTTTTTGTACCATTGGTTGAATCATATGATATTTCTTTTCCTGTTGGCTTTTTTTGGGCTGTGTGGTGTATATGTGAGTGTTGCTGGGAATCCTCTATTTTTTAAGGCTGTTTCATAGTTTTTCTTGGATTTGTTGAAGATGGTTTGACTGGAAGAATTGTCAGATAGCCTGCAGTTAATTACGGGATCTGCTTGATTATTGATGGCAGTTGGTTGGAAGATGTGTGTATGTAAAGTGGTTTGTCATTTTTGTCATTAGATTTTCAGTATGTTTGATTTGTACCTTTTCTTAGGTTGAAGGTGACATCAAGAAAATTTATATTATATATATATGTGTGTGTGTGTGTGTGTGTGTGTGTGTGTGTGTGTGTGTGTGTGTGTGTGTGTGTGTTTTGCGTAGAGAATGAATGATCAGAATAATTGAAATTTTCAAATAAATCTTTGCAGTCTAAAGTTCTTTAAAATAACTCATCTTTCTTCAAAATGAAATCACATTGCTGATGAAATGGCTGGAGGCTATGAGGCCTATAGTTCAATCCTTGGCCTCAGGTAAATAAACTTTATTAAAATAGTTTCTCTTTCTCTACTTCTATTTCTGTCACTGTTAGTGTTTATTATCTCGAGCATTGCACTGAAGGTTATGAGGTTTACTTTGGAAATATATTATTATTCTGGACCAGTGATGTAAAGCTCATTATTGTCTGTCCAGATTTTAATTATGAAAACAGGAATTTCCAGTATCTCCACAAGTCCAGGAGTAGAGATTAAAAATGAAATTTTCCTTCAGCTAATAAAATAAAAATATTTTAATAAGTCTGTGCATGAAATTTCCTAGAAGATCTGTTTAGCATAATTCATGTTCAGATACTTTTGTGGTGATTTTAATTTTATGAGAATGAAATTAATTTGTAATAGGGTATTGATTGTTGCAGTTAGGGTGCCAGGCTTTAAAAAAGAAATTCTTGGGTTTCATTTTGAAACAAAATTGTAATTTGACTTGACCATTTTGGACAAATCATTTTCCCATCTGATAGTTTTTATTTTCCTGGATGACATTCTAGACAGAATAATATCTAGAATTACAATACACCTGAGTCTTTCAAAAAGAATTAATTCAATACACAAGAAAATATTTGTTAATATTTGTTGAGCTTAATATTGCAAATCTCCAGCAGTTGCATTAATCTGTGTTCTCTCATGACTCTTTATTGTACTTCCCAAGATGTTTGTATATTATTCTGATGATAACAACTGCAAATGTAATAGCCATGTTTGAGTTTTTTAATCTTGTGGGAAAATGAAATAATAATCAATAAATAGATTAATAATAATGAATAAAAAAAAAGAAATACATTTTCCCATGATACTAGCAATAAAGGAACTGGAAATTTTATTAACTAACTTGGCTTCATCAAGCACCATTAGGTGGCACTGTTTAGGTATAAAAAGACAAACATTTTCCTTCCACTCTCTCTTTCTCCCTCTTGCTCTAAGATGTAACAAAACGTGAAAAAAAAAGACTTTCCCACTGAAGCACATTCTTTTCCCTGTTACACTCACAAATGAACACTCTTTCCACTTTCCAACGCATGACATTTGCATATGTCTTCCAAAACCTCCAATTATGAAGTAAATCAGTCTTTTTTTTGTTTGTTTCTCCAACTCTGCACAAGGCTGACTTGCGATCGACTAATATAACAATGCTTGTCCTTACTTACCCTAACTTCTGGACCAAATAAAATAGTAACCAGACATACCCAAGAGACATTGAGAACTTTATTTCATTACATTTTATATAAAAAAGAGAATAAATGGTAAAAGTTTTTGTATGCTTCTTCTTTAATTGTTTACATGTGAACATGCACACGCCAACAATATACACCAATATGCAGCCTTTAAAATTTAAAGAATAATAAAAAATAATAATGATGACATCATCATGATCATGATGGTGATGATGATGATGATGATCATCATCATCATTTTATTATTATTATTATTCA
Organism: Acanthosepion esculentum; assembly: GCA_964036315.1. Lineage (NCBI taxonomy): Eukaryota > Metazoa > Mollusca > Cephalopoda > Sepiida > Sepiidae > Acanthosepion > Acanthosepion esculentum. The sequence goes on from OZ038480.1 coordinate 79,157,730, forward strand.
TTGTAATATTTCCCTATACTTTAAAGAATCCATTCAAATTTTTATGAATATAGAATTCTCTGAATATTACTTTTGTTTGAGGTTTAGAAGGTATTAGATATACAAACTTTAATAAATGTTTCCAAAGGAGCTATTAAAAAAAATTTCCCTACACTACACTTGTTTGTCTTTCATTCAATTCTTTTTGAGGTTCTTAGTCAAATTTCTTCTATTCTCCTGATGAATAACCCATATACATTTTAGTGTAGGTCAGTCAGTTAAGTGCCATATTTGATACAGGCTTGAGCAATCATGTTTCCTTCAATTCATGCAGAAGATTTTCACAGTAGGCTGCCGTTTCTTTCTGTGGTTATTTGGCGGCCAAACAAAGCTATAGGATCCAGTCTGTCCTGCTATTCAACCCATAACTGGGAGGAGAAGAGATGGATTCATACCTTTCCCAAGGGTAATTGCACATAAGTGAGTGTAACGAACCTGAGTGGAACTTGATATTTGCTCTCTAATTTCTCATACTGAGCCATTCTCCATTACACTACACTGCATACCTACTTGAGTAGGTAGTGTATTAAAATATTTTTTATTCACTGTAAGTGAAAACTAAAAGGTATCTTTTCCTTGAAGTGTGAGAAATGAAATAAAGTCAATAAATAAAATAACAATAATGCATAACAAAAGAAATGCATTTTCCCATGATGGTAATAGTAAAGGAACTGAAAATATGATTGCCCCATTTGGCTTCGTCAAACACTGTTAGACGACGCTGGTTAAGTCAATAAAACGACAAACATTTTCCTTCCTCTCTCACTTTCCCCCATTTTGCTCCAAGGTGTAGCAGAACATTGAAATTACATTCCCACAGAAGGAATTTTTCATTTCCCCAGTCCACTGATGACTGAGCAGTCTTTTCCTCTTTCCAATGCATGGCATTTGTACGTGTCTCCCAAAACCACCTACAAAGTAAATCAACTTTTTCTTTGATCATTCCAACTCTGCACAAGGCTGACTTGAGCATGACCATTATAACAATGCTTATATTTACTTGCCCTAAATTCTGAAACAAAAAAAGAAAACTGACATTGAGAACTTTGTTTCACTACAGTTTATATAAGAAAAGGAATAAATGGTCCATAGTAGAAACCCAAGATTTTGTATGCCACTTCCTTAGTTGTTTGCATGCACTCACCTACAATACAGTGAGCCCCCACCTATTCATGTTTCAGCATTTATAGCTTCACACATTTGTGGATTTTTCTTTAGAACATATGTACTTGTTATTTGTGGAAACCCCTAATATTCACATGTTTTTTCTGAAGAACACATGTACAAATTATTCGCTGAGAACTCCCTCGATTGGCATATTTTTTTGATAGAACATATTTAAAATATTCTTGTATTATTTTCCTGTTATTTAAGTGACTTAAAACATATAACAGTCCATTTTTATGGTAAAAATTAGCAGAATTGTACATCTTCATTGTAAAAAAAACAAATGCAAAAACATGAGTAGTGCTTAGGCTTTGTTCATTGTTAGGAGCTGCAGCTGGGGTCTTAAAAGTGGCTTATGCTAAGTCTGGGGGCATCATCACAGTTCTGTTTTTAGAAACTGTTTTAAACTTTATATTTTATACAGTATTTTCAATGGCTGTATCAATCTATGTGTAATTAAAAACAGTTATTGTATGTATGAATGAAAATTTACACTAAGTGTATAGTCACCAATACTATTTTTCAAAAATGTTTTAAAAGGGGCCTGAAATGTTTCTAAAGTGTTTAGGAAGAAAGTTTAAGCCATATGGGACCGTAACAATCAAAATAGGTACTTATATGAACTTTTAGTGGGGGTTACAAGTATTTGCAGATTCTAACTATTTGCAGCCAGTTCTGGTCCCTAACCCCCGCAAATATGGGGGACTCACTGTATACACCAGTACGCAGCCTTTTCAATTCCATAGTGGTAAAGGATATTAACACTTCCGCTGCTAACTACGGAGATCTTTGTTTCTCTTATCTTGCTCCAGCTGGCTAAGTACGGAAACCTACGTTTTTTGCTTACCGCTGGTATGAGTGTCCCATTGCGCCATCTATCGTAAAATACGGAAAATTCTAACTGTTCTATCATGCAAATTATTAGTCAGCCTCGATTTTTCTCTACGTCATGGTAGTTTCGTATCTAATTTGAAAAATGATGAAGATCGGCTCTACAAGATCCGTCCTGTTTATGATTACATGATAAACAGGTTCAAAGCTGTGTACACTCCTGAGGAAAAACTTTCCCTAGATGAAGGTATGCTCAAATGGTGTGACCGTGTGAGATTTTGGGTCTATAATCCTCAGAAGCCTGACAAATATGGGATGAAAGGTACATTGTTTCTGAGTCGAGTAGTGGTTACGTCTGCAACTATGAACTCTATTGTGGTATTGGCAGAACTGTTCAGCAGATCTGTGGTGGACTTCTGGAGCACCTGTATGGCTTTGGCTATAAAGTGTACTAGGACAACTATTACAACGGTGTCGCATTGGCCAAATTCTTTCTGGAAGATGAGCGAAAAGTTCATGTTTGTGGTACACTTCGGCTGAACCGTGGTGCTCCTCGTGACCTGCGACAGGAAGCTGATCACCTTCAGCAGGGACAGGTGACATTTCGTAGGGATGGAGATGTGTTAGTGCTCATGTGGAAGGACAAACGCCCAGTGAAAATGATCTCCACTCTCCATGACTCTAGGATGGAAGATTCTGGTGTTCAGGACAAGAACAATCAGCCAATTCGAAAACCTGCATGTGTGCTGGACTACAACAAACATATGTCAGGTGTTGACAAACTGGACCAGATGGCAAAATATTATCCCTGTACGTGCAAAACCATCAAGTGGAGCAAGAAATTTGTGCTATATTTGTTTGAATTGTGCATTGTGAACTTCCACATCCTGTACAACAAGGCAAATCCACAGAAAAAACTTGCATTGCTGGATTTCAGGATGGAACTGATTGATGACATTCTTGCAGAATTTGGTCAGGCTCCTCAAGCTGTGGTATGTCCAAGGGCACCTAAAATTGATCCTGCCAATCGCCTGGTTGGTGGAATGAAAGCTCATGACTAGGTAGAAATTCCACCAACCAATAAGAAAAGGTACCCTTCCAAGCCATGCAGAGTCTTCAAAAAAGCTGGAAAATGCTCAGAAACAAGGTACTTCTGCAAAAAGTGTGAAGTCCCACTCCACAAAGGACAATGCTTCAAAAGATATCATGTGTATACCCATTACTGATCTGGTAAGTCATTCCCGGGTATATCCATGAAAATGGAATGCTGTAAAACACACTGGTGCCAGTTTTCTGTGTAATAAAATATGTAGGTTGAAATTTGGCATTTTCTTTAAAAATGGCGGGCCGGATGGAGGCAGCACTGGGCAAATGAGTAGCAGGGAAAGTGTTAATATTTTGCTTAGACAAATCTCACTGCTACGTTATACACTCTAGCATTCATAATTCCAATGATCCTTGAATAATTAGTGCTACAGGTTTTCTGTTTTTGATGATGATGATGATGATGATGATGATGATGATGATGATGATGCCAGACCCTTCAGCTCCCAAGTGAACAATTTGCTTCCAACATGAAACTATCTGCAGAAGAAAATCAAGGATTGGCTGATTAATTTCCTGTACATCAGGAACTGCAACACTCATACAATAAAACACCAACATCTCATCCCAAAAATCCTAATGAATATTTTTAACCCCCAAAATATCATTAGTTGCAGGCAAATTGTAAACAGAGTCAGTGCTAACCTATGCATGCAAATACAGTTCATTAGAAAAACAAAACAGTTCAGATATAGTCAACATAGTAATATACAAATTGATATCATTATCACCTATTATTATTTTTATCTGGCTACTATATAAATATATAGAATCTCTTGTTAGATTGAGGAGAAAAAAGAACATACTCGGGGGGCACATCAAAAGTATTTTCATGTTTACTTGAAAGATTATTTCATGTACATATGTTCTGTGATTCCGTGACATCATCAATGCACACACACACACACACACACACACACACACACACACACACACATATATATATATATATATATATATATATATATATATATATTAAAAGTGGATACCAAGGTCAACACCAAATGGCAGCAGTCTGCTTCATGCTTGAATGCAATCTTCAGGCTATGGCTAAAGAATTTCAGTAACAACCACTCTTATGTAACATTTTCTCAGTTTCCTTCCCTTTCACTAAACTCTTGTGTCTTAGTGGCTTTATTGCCTTTTGTCTTGCTCGTGGTGAAATAATTAAAAAAAATAAACAAAATGTTACAATGGTGGATACAAGTATTGAGATATTTAAGACCTCAACCAAAAGAATAAAAATTAAAAGTATGTATTTGTTTATGGCCATCCAAAAGGCTGGATGGACAAAGCTGGAATAAAATGGTGGCTACAAAATGTATGGGCAAGGAATTCTTTTGGACTCTGAAGAAACCATTTAAGGGATCAGCATAGAGAACGTAGACTGAAGCCATTAAAAACTTGAGAGGATTGAAAATTAACACCAATTGCAGTTTTTAGTTTTGTCCGCAAATAAGCCATTTAAATAAATATGAGAATATCAGAATAAGTGGATACGAAATATCTAGATCTTGGTGTCACATGCACAGGAAGAACAAAGAAGTCTATCATTGCACCAGTGTGTGAGCTGATGAGGAAATCTTGGGAAAATGTAAGGACTGAAATGTTTGTGAATTATTTTAAAAAGTGTGGCACTAACAATGCCCTCGATGGAACAGAAGACTGCATTATTTGAAGACAATGATTCCAGCAGTGGTACTAGCAATAGTGATGATGAGTTTTAAACTTTAACAATGAAGATGCTTGTTCCTTTGGAGATGATTAAAGTTTGATTATAGAAAAATACATGTTTTCTCCTCCAATTTCTTATTGTGTTTCATTTATGTTTAACTTCTGTGGTAGCTTGCTTTTTGTAAAATATTTTCCATTTTGTTTTCTCTTGCAATGTTTTATGATTGTAATCATGTAAGGATATTTTTGTTATTGTGATTTCTTGCTTTATGTTTAACTATATTGCTAGTTTGTTTTTATACAATAATGTTTCTACTATAATTGAACTGTTTTTGTAATATTTTCATAGCATTCCTTTAAATATTATATACTTAAATAAGCTAAAAATATTTTCTTGAATATGCTCTATTGAGGTTATGTCTAATATGCCTGTGCATCTTTCATGACATCAAATATGGTAAAAAATTCTTGCTAATTAACCATCCTGAAAAATTACATAATACAGGTTGAGTATCCTTTATCCAAAATCCAAAAGTTATTCTGGTGCTGACATGACTTGCCAAAAATGGAAAATTTTAGAAAGTAACATGGCTACTCATAGCATGATTATTGTGTTACAAATAAAATGCTGACTTTTTTCAGTTTTCATTACATTTTGCTGTAATTAGAATCCATGTTTTGTTTTTATACAAATACTGTACCAGTATATATTGTAACATTTTAATCAAAACACATCATTCGTAGAGACTGATACCTTACCAAATTTTCCTTCTCACACTCACAGTGACATCATCAATGATGTACTCTCTCCCTCCAGTTTCTCACACTTGATGTAGAAGCAATGTTCAATGTTGCATTCGTATATTTTTTGTAAGTAGTGATCATGGTTTTTGTACACATACAAAAAGCACAAAACATTATCTTGACATGAAATCTTAATTTCACCACTTAAAAAACCATGTGAGCATTACATGACTAGTGTTATAACTGTATTTGTATGTACACAAAATTTATTAAATTTATATAAAACTACTTTCAGGGTATATGTTATTTATATAAAACTACCTTCAGGATATATGTATAAGCTGTGTTATGAAATGTAAACAGATATCATGTTTATACTTGGATTTCATTCACAAGCTGCCTTATTTTATAAATGCTATATACAAATTAAATAGCTTCTATTTTAAAATCTGAAAAAAAACCGGGAAACTGAAGCACTTTTGGTCCCAAGTATTTCAGATAAAGAAATTCTCAACCGGTATTAGTCTGATTTTATCCTAGTTCTTTAACCAGGTCCACCATATAAGTAGTTACTAAGTTTGGCATCAAATAACCCAAAACTACAGTGAATGTTGAACTCACTACATTAGTAATTGTTTGTTAACCATTACTTCAGGATAAGCTATCCTCATTAATATCTACTGAGCTTAGCTTAGTCTGATACAAGGACACAAGTATGAGGAGTGAAATCAATTCTGCAGTAATGGTCTGTGAGACATACTTGCTCAATAGCAAGGCAGCCTCCAGGGACAATTTTCAGATTTTAGCCTCAAGGCCAGTATATATGCAAGATGTATAAATAGGAGACAATGTTCATCAAATATTTGTGAGCTGAAAATGTTTGGTGTCATAATCATAGATTTAATAAAAGTAATTACTTCTAATTATATTAAACATATTATCTCTCTCCCCTCTCCCTCTCTATCACACACACACACACACACAAACACATAATAAAAGTTACTGAGAAAGACACCGGTGAGAAATAATGACAAAACTATTGGTAATTATTTAAGATTCCATTTCAGTTAAAGAACATTTTCTGCTTTTCTTTTCATTTTAATGAATGTTTTTCATTTCAAGTAATTTAATGTGGAGATAAATATTGCAGATATTTATAATATATTTCATGAATCCTAAAGGAAAATTTCTTTTAATGATTTTAAATATGTTGAAGTGAATTTGTCTGGAATAGTTTTATTTAATCTTGAATTATAATAGCAAAAATCATAACTCTCTGGAAAAGTAATGCAAAAAACTTACCCTATTTTAACTGTAATACCAGTATCTTATATGTAATACATAATTCTTATCATTATTGAAATGTAACACCATAATCTTATAATCTTGAATTGTAATGCAAAATTCATATCAGTCTTGAAATGGATTACCAGAATCTTATAATCTTGTATTGCAATACAAACATCATATCAGTCTTGAAATATAATACTAGAATCTTATAATCTTGAATAGTAATACAAAATTCTTATCAGTCTTGAATTGTAAAACAAAATTCTTATCAATTTTAATACCAGAATCTTATAATCTTGTATTGTAATAAAAAATTCTTATCAGTCTTGTAATGTAATACCAGAATTTTATAATATTGAATTGTAATACAAAATTCTTAGCAGTTTGGCACAGTAATGCAAAATCCTTATCAGTCTTGAAATGTATAACCAGAATCTTATAATCTTGAACTGTAATGCAAAAATCATATCCATCTTAAATTGTAATGCCAGAATCTTAGTCTTGAACTGTAATGGAAAACAACTCAAACCTTTCAGATATTTCTTCACAGCTTGATCATCATGAAGCCCACCCTGCAATTACATGACTTTTAAAGGCTTATAAACTTCACAGTTTTTTAAAAATCTTTAAGAAGTCTGCACAATCTGCAAATTTGTTATATATAACAGGAACCACTAACTTAGATAATGATTTGTTTCCTTTGAGGACAGTTCTTGAAAGAGTCTAATTTCTGCATGCATTTGACCCCCATACCTACATGTGTAGGTATATGATAAAGGCAGGATATAAATGGTGAAAAACAGAGAGAGAACTCAAGAGAGAAAGACAGGGAGAAGTTAAGACAGGAGTAGACCAACTGCGGTTGTCCATAAATAATATATGAGAATTGATGTATATCCCAGGTTTAACTGGCTGTCAAGCAAGCTCTCGTAGCAGGCACACATGTTTCCTGTTAAAATACTATCACTTATGTTGCTAATCTACCTAACATAGTTTAAATATCATTACATATGTGCAGCCTGCTTCATGTTTATGATTATAATATTGCCTTAAGCTGTGTAATCACAAGTTCTATAGTTCTCGGTTAGTTTCAATCAAAATGAAGAAGGAAAAGGTGGCGGCGGTGGTGGCTCTTGTGGATAGTGTAAGGATACAAGAACTATAAGGAAGTGATTAGTTTCCAGAGAGCGGTAGGTGGACAACATTGAATCAAAAGTGAGAGAAAAACGTCCAGTCCCGTGAAAAGTACATTCTTTATGTTTAATTCATTTAAAGGAAAAATCACAAAGAATATGGAAAACAGTTTGCTGTTATAATTACTGTATATTTACTCATATAAGACGACCTTTAAATCACCAAAACCACCCTTAAAAATTGGGGGTTGTCTTATATTACAATTCTAGAAATGAAACCTTAAATCCTGAGTGATGTTTGTCAGTAGGATAACCTCAGCCTCAGTGTGATAACCAATAACGTACATGAAAAGATTCATATTATCAAATAAACTAACAATAAAAGTAATAAAACCATTTCTACATTATATATTAATGGCATAACTTCATAATAAACTACCTATTCAAAGAATAATTCCATATCAATGAAATGAACTTGTATCCATGCAAGCTGAGAAAATGTAAACATCGAGTTATGATTGCATTTACAGCAATAGAATGTACTATTATTGTACATTATCGTACTGTTATTGGAGGTATTTTGTGATTGTCAACAAAGTATAAGTAAATGGCCATTAGTACACCAGGCTGTTTGTAATGGTTTAGATATAGAAGAAGAAGAAGAAGAAGAAGAAGAAGAAGAAGAAGAAGAAGAAGAAGAAGAAGAAGAAGAAGAAGAAGAAGAATCAGTATTCGCAAGAGGTCACGTGATGAAATGTGAACAAGACAATGGGTTCCCTTTTAGGGGATGTGTGTAGGAAAAACATGATACAGAATTGGTTTTGTTATTTCATTTATTTTGAATTTCTAAGGATACAGTTAGTAACAACATTTCCAATAACATCATCTTTATATAATCAATAAAGAGTTGTCTTATACTACAGGTATAGGATAAATTTATGAAAACTTTCTATATTTTTTTACCTTGTTGTATTCAAAGATTGCCTTATATGCAAAAATATGCAGTAGTCTGAAACAAAAGAATTATGTTTTTGTATAGAGCAATAAAAACATTTTTATAGAGAACCCTAGAAAAGCTAGATTGGCAAATAAGTCTCATAATTTCACTGATGAAATTTTGCTAATTGCAACCATAAGTTCTATTCAAACAGTTTCTTCTCTCATACTTTTTGTTTTCTTCCAGCTTTTTCTGTTTTTCTTCTCAACTACAATCTTCATAATTTTAAATGCACTGTCAATCATTATCATCTGTTTCCTTGAACTCTGGTCTTTTATTGTCCTCTCTGTTTCCTTCACTCCCATTAACCCTTTGTATCTTGGTAGATTTTATTGTCTTGCTTGGGGTGAAATGATTAAAAAAAAATAAAAAGGTTTTGAGGATCTCATTAAATCTGGATGGGTATTAAAACATAAAAATACTTCTCATCAAGTTTCTTTATTTTATGAAAAGTATCTGATAAAAAGGATAATTATTTAAAAACATGAATAAGATGACAGTATTTACATTAGTCGGACTATTGTCCTCATCTTTGTCGCCATATTTGTCACAACGTTTTGGCCGTTGTACGCTCCGGCCTTCTTCAGGTGGTTGGAATTTCGAACTGAACGCCTTTATCCACTGTGCCATGTGTCCTCGAGATGAGGTAAATCTAATGTAGTTCATTTGAAGATTTACCATGGAAATAGCACTAGAAGTGGCCATAGTGTTGAAAATAATTCATTGCTCACAAGGCAGCATAAATACTTCATTTATGGAAATCATTCTCTTTTCAATACTTCAGCAGCTGAAAAAAATGGAGTTGATTCTAATGCATATTTTATTGGATCAAATCATCTTATTCATAGTCTGTCTATATTTCTGAGATGAGGTATTATGTACAGTATTTACATTAGTCGGACTATTGTCCTCATCTTTGTCGCCATTTTTGTCACAACATTTTGGCCGTTGTACGCTCCGGCCTTCTTCAGGTGGTTGGAATTTCGAACCGAACCCTTTATTTCGATCACTGGGGTAGACTGTTCTAGTTCCACGAGCCATGTTTGATGGATGTCAGTTATCAGTTATCTCCTGCTAATTTTCCCTCTGAAAGTTCTCCACTGCCTGAACCGGGTATTGAACTCACACTCTTTGGGTCTGTCACTGGATCTAACCAACGCCTTTATCCACTGTGCCATGTGTCCTCGAGGATGAATGAAGTATTTATGCTGCCTTGTGAGCAATGAATTATTTTCAACACTATGGCCACTTCTAGTGCTATTTCCATGGTAAATCTTCAAATGAACTACATTACTTACTTCCACCAATTCAGACTTTCACATTTTGAACCTGTCATTGCGCATACACAAGGTCAAATCATCTTCATTCCTTTCATATTTGATTGGTAAGGAAGAAGTTCTTCTCAAGAATCACTACTTTGTAGAATAGATTCTCAACAGAGTGCCTCTTTGATCGCTACAATCTAAACCTCTTCATGTCCAGGGTCAACCATTATCTATCCTACATATCCTCATAATCTGCACATACTTCCTCCTCTTACATTCATTAAAACGATTTAATTTAGTAACCTTTGACCTTGATTAGTTCTTGGACATAGTATTAGGTGAACGTATAGTGAAAAAAAATGCAACCAACCAACCACAAAAACAAAACAACTTGAAATAATTCTAATCATCTTGTATTTGCATTTATCAATTTAACACATTAATTCTCTGAATTTATTGCCTTTTATAATTTATTTTCAACTTTTAAGTTAAGAATGACTTACTTTTGGTGTGTTGCAGGTATCAACACCTTTGATGAGATTTTAATGCTCCCGGTACATTTGACTCACAAACAATATTAGCAGACTCATGTGAGTCCAGGTAAAAATAATTATAAGACATATGATCTAAACAAATTAACAAATATATTGATAGGACATTTTACAAAAGGAAAAATGAGAAATTAAATTATATGTGAAGAGTTCAAAGCAACCTTCAGTGTTTGTAGCTGAGATACTTACAAGTCAATGGGAGTGAAAAGAATATTGTCTTTTTGCTATGAAAGTCACTGAGAAAAAGATGGATACTTTCTATTCTTGTGCCACCTGTAATAATCATCAAGGGGTGGTAATTCAAATTCTCGCCACTTGTAATTATCATCAGGGGGCAGTAATCCAACAAATACTCCCCACCCTGCCAGATTGAAGAAGATTCTCTTATGAAATCTGATATGTAATATATGTTTCTAAATGTTGTGGCCAATGTACAGTGCAACCACTTTTTGTTGTTGCTGTTGTTGGCAGTATTGAAATTTTAGGTGAGGGCATGTTGTCTATTGGTTTGCTTTGATTTGTGTTTGATGTTTGTGCGATTTTTTTCAATGTCAGCTTGTTTTAAATGATCAATTGATAATGTCTTTTCTTTCCTTTTTTTGAACCATAAAATATTTTTCATGTCATTCCAACATCTGTTACCTTAATTTGTATTTAGAACTTTATGACATAATCTTACCAATAGACAATAATAATAAATAACCATTAGACTATAATTACTTTGAGTTATGGAAGGAATTCTTAGAGAAGTTTGCTCCCCATAACCAGTAATTCTGAAAGAACAAAGTTCTGGGAAGTGTTGGATTGGAAATCAAATCAAGAAACTGGTTCACCTTTTGTCACCTTTTTCTGTTCATATAAAGGATGTTATTAGCAAATTGTCTGTTTGTTCTTGAATGGCCCCTTTTGAAATTACATATTATTTTCTCAATGTTACTTTTCAATTATGACACTTAAAAACAGAATGTATCCTGTTGCCACTCACACATTGTTGTAAAAACAACATTTTTAATCAGCAATCACTGTAAAACTGATCCAGGATATAAAAAGGCTTTCAATGCTTTTCAGCTACTACAAAACTGTCCTTTTTAGGACAACTCTCTTCATCAATTATAAAATTGTCATTTTCAGGACAATGCTCTTCAGCAACTACAAAACTGTCCTTTTCAGGCAACACTTTTCAACAACTGCCAAAATTGTCCTTTTCAGTACTCTTCTTACTCTCTACATGAACATGCAGAGATATTTTTTGCTTAGTTTGCTAGACCCTTATTTTTGTTGATACTGGAAAACTTTCAGAAAAGCAGGGATTATCAAAAGATACAATATGTAGAGCAATACATAAGCTTAATAAATGTGCAGGAACTCTTGAGAAGAAAATACTTTTCACATGTCCTAATAATTGGTTAATTTATTTTAAGATGCATGACCATAATAATTTTCTGAAAGGAATTGACTTCTAAAATACTTCGGTTGTTATTTAGAGACTAACCTTTAATTAATGCCACCCTAACAAGAAAAGAACATAATTTATTACATAGAAAAATCTTAAAAGAAATCTTGATAAATCTTTTCCCATCAATAAACACACCCCACTTTATTATATCACTAACTTAAAGAATCTAAGATCTGTCTACCTATAACCACGACATATGTAACCTAAATTCTTTCACACACAAACTATCCCTCATCAACATACAGACACTATCAGATGGAAATAAAAATACCCATTAGAAACACATACATGCCCACACATTATCAACCAAATCTCTGAGAGACCAACTGGAATTATGATACAAGAATTATACACATGAAGACTACCTGACAATACAACTACACGTGAAATCTATGTAACCAATGAAAAACAAACAACACAAGAATAAAAATACCAGAATTTTTTCTTTTCCATGTTTCATTTCTGATGAAGATTAAATAAAAGCAAAATATGTTAAATTTATAAACATTTTGTACTTGACCCTTATCCTATCATTCTGTCAGATTCTTTTGTCATCAAGATTCAAGCTTCTTTTTTTTAAATTTAGTAATATGCTAGCAAACTGGCTGTTTGTTCTTGAATAAACCATATATCCAAAAAGAAGGAAGACTCTGAATTTAAACCTCTGCTACCTTGCGACCATACCCAATCATGGGAAAGGCTTTGGAAGTAAACCCTGAAGACAAATCCAGAACCAGACTCCCTAAGACAATCTGATGTTATGTTCAACTTCATTCTGGCAACTACTGCGATGACAACGGTACCAAGCTCTATTCAAATCTACCTTTCACTTGGACAATATCAACAGCATGGTGAGAGGAGACATACTGCATGGATAACCGCTGATCTCTCATAAAACCCTACCCAGGGCTATTCCCTGGAGAGGACACTGCAGCATCACCTCACCACAACAGCAAAACATATGAAGCAACAGTCTAATCATAGGAGGATTCCAAAGGTCCTTCTGTATGGAGAACTGGCCGCTAGCAAGAGGACAAAAGAGAGGCCTCATTTTTGCTTCAAGGATGTCTGTAAAAGTGACATGAGGGCAATGGACATGGACATCAAAAGGTAGGAAGATGTCACCAACAATTGCTCACACTGGAGATACAATTTACACTGAGGGCTGGAATGAGGAGAGAAGAAACGGAGCCTTGCTACTGAGGTGAAATCTACTCAAAGGAAAGAAAACAACATGATGACATCTTCGCATGCATTCATTGCAATTGAGACTGTCACTCTCTATGGGCATGTACAGCTATAACAGATGCTGCACTGCCAATAGCAGTTGAAGTATAACATTTTGAGTGCAGATCCATGGTTTCTTGAGATTGCCAGATGTCACATACAAGACCTTATCCAATTTGGAAATTAGAGACTTTAGTGATGTGATGAGTGTCACTATCCAGGAGCCAGAAAGAGATGCTGAAATCTTTCAGTTCCTATCATGACATATAAAGCAACTTATATTTAAATGTTTGCAAATCATATCATAGAAATACAATAGATTAAACACTTGGGACAATAATCACTATTTTACACAGTTTATACACACGTTTAATCCCTCAAAATGGAAAACTGTAAGAACATTAGAAAAACTGAATAAAAGACTCATGAAATTTTCATTATTCATCATATTCAATGAAACATGTATAAAAGAAAGACTGCTACCAAAGTATACAATAGATTAAACAAATAAAGAACGATAACAGATAACTTGAAAAAGTGTGAGAAAGACTGCAGACAGTTATGTATGAATTGAATTCAAACCACACAGTATCTTTCATGAGTGACCTTGTGCCAGACAAAGGCAAATTTATTAAATAATTATTTGTGCTTCATCATGGAGCAAGGCTTAATAACCTAATATTGGCAACCATTACTTCAGAGGTGAATTTGTTTCTTACTGGGCACTTTACACTTGTGTCCCTGTACTAAACTGTACTAAACTTATGATAGAGACTTATATCAAGAAGGAGCTCAGTGTGTGTTTCAAATTAAAGATTTCCCTCTTTTCATAAAGATTATGATGAGGTTTATCATTCATCAACACCAAAGATAGAACTTAGCATCCAACTATGCTTCACCATGTCATGTGTGTTGTGCAGGATTTTAGAGTTTAACCCCAAAGGGCAACATTTTCACTGGAAATTTCTGAAAAAAAAAACCTCTTGCAACAAGGTTATCTGATATTTTGTTTCCTATAACAATAACAAAGAAACAATGATTGTATATTTATTTAGAAAGATTCATACATCATTCGCAGGATAGATAGATAGATATGAACAGATAGTGATAGATAGATATGAACAGATATATATATATATATATATATATATATATAGAGAGAGAGAGAGAGATAGATAGATAGATAGATATGAACAGTGATAGATAGTGAAGTCACTCTGCCTGTTCATATTTTTAACACTTTGAAATCTTATACCCATAACAAAAACAGCAGCTTATTAAATATATAAATATGTATGCATATATTCAAGTACAAAAAATGCTTGCTCGGCACTTAATCTTTATATGTGCTTATGTGAAATACTGTAACATGCAATGCACAGTGGCACACACGCACACACACACACACACACGCACACACGCACATCTATATATGATAATAAAAATTATTTGATGCAAAAACACTAATTTTCTAATTTATATTCCCCTTTTTGTATTATTTTCTCTTTTATATGTGGATTTAGTATGAGCTTATCAATGTCTGTCAGGCCAAACACTGAACTGAGGAAAGTTTGAATATTGTATTTTTTTCCAAGGTTCAATTCAGAGATGCCAGCCAATGTTGGTTAAATTTAGTTTAGGGATTTTTCAAAACATCTTTTAAAAGGTTATTTTTTTTTAGATGTTCTGTTAACGAAGCAAAGAAATAGCTACAGGAATTTTGTTCATTAAAGGACGTTTTATTACTGAGGGAATTAAATGAATTATATAACAAGCAGATGCACAATTGTGACATGCACCCAAAATGCACAATTGCGATGTGCACCCAAAATACACAATTGCGATGTGCACCCAAACACATACAAAGTCTAAGTGGAAAGACTATATTAAATCAATTGTTAGGTCAGCTTCTAAGAAAGTTGATCGACTGTGTCATGCTAGACAATTTTTCTCCCCAAAATTTATCTTTTAAATCAAATATGGGGTGCAGTTTAATTTATATTACAATGAATCATTCATACAAAAAGTAAATTAGTAAAGTTAATGATATAAAATGGCGAAATCCCTTCACTAACTAAATTTTAAAAATGCATTAACTCACTAATCACTTGATGAATGTTATGATCCTTGCTTTTTAAAATTATAAACTGTATTAGGTTCTCCTTAAATATGTAAGTAATTGCAACAGTTCCTCCAGTCATCATCAGGCATTGAACCTATTTTGTTTTTTGGTAAAATTCAGGTAGTATCATACTTTTTGTATGAATGATCATTGTAATATAAAATTTATCTTGCATATAAGTTTAGCATTTGTTCATGCTTAGAATATTGCTGCCACATCTGATCTGGTGTACCTGCTATTTATCTAGAGCACCTTAATAACATCCAAAGAAGAATTTGCAATTTTATTGGTCACTACCTGGCATCTTGGCTTCAGTTGCTCTCCCCACCATAACTTAACTTCCCTGAGTCTTTTTTATAAATATTTTCATGGTAATTGTTCTCAACTTTACAAATTTAACCACAGTACTAGATTAGCAGATAAGTTTCATCATTTTACAGTTGAAATTGCTAGATGCAACCACAGGTTCTATGCTAACAGTTTCTTCTCTCACACTTCTCGCTTGTAGAACTCTCTTCTGACTTTTTGCTTTCCACTCAACTTTGATCTTACAAAAATTTAAATGTAATGTCA
Source organism: Acanthosepion esculentum (assembly GCA_964036315.1). Taxonomy (NCBI): domain Eukaryota; kingdom Metazoa; phylum Mollusca; class Cephalopoda; order Sepiida; family Sepiidae; genus Acanthosepion; species Acanthosepion esculentum. The sequence continues at coordinate 79,173,903 of OZ038480.1, forward strand.
ATTGTCATCTTCTATCTCCTTAATTCCTGTTCTTTTATTATCCTCTCTCCTTAATGGTTTTTTTTTCAGATTCTTTTACACTCAGTAAACCCTTTCACCTTAGTAGCTTTATCACCTTGCATGCACTAAAATGATTAAAATTCCTTGGGTAAAATTTTGTCAAGAAAATTATAATTATATAAAATCCATAAAACTAAAACATGTTATTTACTGTATTCACACATGAATCCATGTTTGAAGCTAAATTTACATTTCTAACAAAATGAAGAAAGCTTGATTTCATTATCTATATAAATAAACTGCAGTGTATATGTGTCTGCCCATCTATCCATTTTTCGATCTAGGCATATCATAAACCAGGTAATAACTGCTGTAGTTACACGCAATTAAAAATTAAATAAATAACTCATTTAAAGTTAAATTATTTAAACAGAGTGAAAGATTTAAGAAGCTATTCTTTATTAAAGGTTTAATTTTAATTTTGCTTTTCATTGCAATTGTAATTAATATTGTCTAATTAAACTGTAATTAAAACTTAAGCCGGGTACGGTACATTACTCATATGTTTTTTTTTTCTTTTTCTAGCAAGCATACTGTAACATATTCAAAATATTACATAGTTCAGTTTCTCTAATGTTTTTTAAGTGTGACTTTATGCAAAGGGATCATCAAGAATGTTGAAAGATTTTGAAAGAAAATAAAAATTGTGCCCAAAATAATTGTAAACAAACTATGGAGATCGGTTGTGTATACGAAGAAAGATTATGCCGAATTAATATGTCGAATAAAGATAAAATAATTTTATTATTTCTAAATTTTTATAACTTTTATGTACATGGGATGCTGAAGATAAAAGTTTGAAAACCCAAAAACCCTCCACAGGAACTAAACTAAAGTCTACTCAAAGTTATAAATAAAGCCATATTCAGATATTAAGAATAGTAAATTGACAATAAAAATTATAAACTAAACAGAAACAATTTAGCTTTATAAATTGTGCTAATATTTTAATGAATTTTTATGCAAAATTTGTGAAATTACTTAAATTTAAGTCAGCTTAAATTACATATAAACAGTAACAATTTAATTTTATAAATTCTGGTAATATTATAATGAAACATGCAAAATTTATATGAACTGATAATTTTTGCTTCCAACAGAAATTTCAAATGATTTAGTTCGTTGCACAACAGAAACAAAAATGTAATAAAAATAAACTGCTAATTCTTTTTTTCATGCAAAATATAAAGACACGGTTAATTTAATAAAAAAAAATGTCTTTTTTTTAATAAAAACTTGAACAGGGATTTATTTTTAGTTTCCTGGCACAGATGGGTGACTATACTTATTAAGTTATGTAAATAAACTTGATGGCTCAGTGTTAACATTATTGCAGCTGTTGGTTGGGTGGGAACATAATTCAAGTGAGTAAACAAAAAAATATGAAAAACAAAGAGCAATGAATGAAGCCAAAGGGACTTTTTGGTTTATTAAAGGTTCAAAACAGGAAGGGAGTATTTGATGTTCATTAATAAATGAAAATAACCAATAAAATACATACAGTTACTCAGTGAGTCACTCAGTCACTCACTCAGTCACTCACTCATAAACTCACACACTTACACACTCACTCACTCATTCACACACACACTCTTTCATTTGATCACACACTCACAAACTCATTCACATATTCACTTACTCACTCACACATTCACTCACACACTCACTCATTCACACACTCAGACATTCACTCTCACATTCACCCACAAACTCTCTCACACATACACACACTCACTCACACACATTCAATCAATCATTCACTCAATCAGTCACACATTCACACTCACACATTCACTCACTCACACGTTCACACTCCCACTCACTTAATGGCTTATTGTCTTCTTTTCTTGATACAAGGGTAAGACATTTTGGAAGCCTACTTCACCATGTTTCTTCAGACTATTCTATCTAGAGCCATATATTCTTTCAACTTTAATTTCTTGCGGTTGTTGCTGACACCTTCTCTAAGTTTTCGTTGGATGTCTTTGACACAGCATCCCTCAATGCTCAGCTCAGTTACATTCCTTCAACCATGAATCACATTTTTTTAACAAATGAAGTTTATTTTACATGTTTTGCAAGTAATGGTCAGAACATTAAGGAAGATCAGGAAATAAATAACTTTTCTTGTATCATTGTTTTTTTTTCTTGAGTTAAAGCAAATGCTATAAGAATTCAGTAACCCTAGAAAGGTGAATCTAATTATGACATGCTTATTTCATAAGATAAAAAGAACATATTTCAGGAATCTTAATGAAGGTTTTTGTTTCTAATTAGTCTCACTTGCTCTTCAGTTTATTGCCTTCTTTCTTTGATAATAACAAGGGTTAGATGTTTTAGAAGCCTGCTTCACCATGCTTCTCCAAACTATTATATCTCAAACCATGTCTTCTTCAATTTCAGTGTCTTGAGGTCATTCTTGACATATTCTGGCTTACACCCACATCATGTTGAAACACTGGTTCCCATAAGATCACAGAAGTTAAGCAATGTCAAACCTGGTCAGCACCTAGACAGATGACCACTTTAGAACACAAGGTGCTGTAAGCTTGGATGTACAGGTGGTGTAATGGATAATGGCTCGGAATTATTAATCCGAGAACTGAGTTCCATTTCCAATGAGGTTCATTGTATTCACTTACATGCAAACACCCTTGGGAAAGTTATGAATCCACCTCTTCTCCTCCCAGCTATGGGTTAATTAGTAAGACTGGTATCACTAAATCATTATTATGTCCCCGCACCAAATTCTTACAATCTAAAAATATTTTCTGGCTTTAAATAACCTGTAAAGCTTTGATAAGCTCTAGAAAATGAATCAATAAATCAATATGACACCATCTCTCATGTTTTCCTTGGAGATTCCTTGCCATAACTTTCTTCAATGTCCAACTCAGTATATTGCTTCAAGCTACAATAGCCCATAAACAAAAAAGAATTAAACTCTCGAAAAATCTATGAATGGCATAACCAGACAGGTAAGTGAGTTACTGGTCATGTTACTTTTGCATATAAAAAGTTTCTTTTATGTGCTGTGTCCTTCCAGGATATCACCAATCATGGCTCTCCCCAACTTCTTATCCTTTGTAGCTTGAAGCAATGTTTACCCCTTTATTCTCAGTCCCTGTTCTATCCATTTACACAAGCTTATTAGGTAGGGGTTAGTTGCTATTTCTCTCTGCACCTATTCCCTTCAATATGTCCGGTGAGAGCCAAATTCTCAACACCCTCTTTTCTTAGTATGTGTCCCAGAAATTCCAACTCTATCTAAGTACAAGTGTCCTTTAAACAGAGAATGTGTGTGTGTGTGTGTGTGTGTGTGTGTGTGTGTAAAAACTGAGATGTAACAAAAAATATATCTGTAAAAAGACAATATGAATAAAGATAAAAAGAAAACTTATCTTAACTAATATACTTCATCCTCTGATGGACTTTATCAAGGCAAATGTAAGAATTTTAATTTTGCAATACGTGTTTAAAAACAAAAGTAAAAATGTTAGTTTTTCAGAATTTTAAATTTCAGAATGCTTATAAATATACTTCAGGCTTAACTGAAAGTCAAGGTAAATTATGGAGGATTGTAAATGATGCAATTTAATGTCTAATAAGTGAAAGTGAATAAATGTTGTTCTTATTGAATTTCTTCTTATTATGTAATTATTATTTATATTATTTCAATTTGATAAAATAAAATTATGCATTATATATTTTAAATAATAGGTTTTGAATTTAACCACTTTCTTTTCATTTTTTATTTTTATTTTTATAGTCATGTATGTTGGCTTGGGAAAGAAATATTTCTTTTAGGAAAGGAGATATCTGAAAAAATCCTGGGTGCAGGTTTATATTTTGGTAAAATTCCCAAGAATTTTCCATTTAAGTAAATTACATTCTCCTTTAATAAGTGTGGCATTCTTTAGATTGAAGTTGGGGTTGAACTTGTTTCTAAGTATGACTAATGCATTTGATAAATTGTTGCACATACGATCCTTTTTCATGCTCGTAGATACATTTTTTATATTTCTGCAAGTTTCCCCAATATATTGTAAGAGACAGTTCTGACAGCTTATTTTGTATATACCTGCTTCAAAATAAATATGGATATTTTTGGTTCTAATCATATCACGTGTGTGTGTGTGTGTGTGTGTGTGTGTGTGTGTGTGTGAGAGAGAGAGAGAGATTTGAAATAATCAAGTTATTTAATCTGCTATTTCTTCTATTTGCAATTATGACTAAATGAGTAAAGAGTATTTTCAAAATTAATTTGTAGGATACAACATTCTCTTTTATTTGTGCTAAGATGAACATTATGTTGAATGGTTAGATACAGTAATCATAATGTTTTTCAGTTGTGATCCAAGTGACTTGGCACAACTTATCAGTTACAACTCCTACTAAGTGTGTACTGTCTCATTTATAGAGAAGACATCTTGTCATTCAAAATGACTTTCTTTGGCAAAGATATGGACCTAAACAACAATCTATCATTGTAAACACTGCTAGTTTACACCACCTTCCAAAAGTGGGACTTTTGTGGTTGGGGGCTGTTTTTAGCCATTCTGTTTGTTAATTACATACAATTATGCCTTTTACATAATTTTGATTTAGGTTCAATATTTTAGCAACACTTTTTGGTGAATAATTATTTCCTCTTTCCTAATTAATATGCCCTGACCTTGGCTGATCATGTGACCTGTAATTGCCAATCAGTGGAGCCCTGTTTTAACATAACAGAGTATTCACAGATTCTGAAGGGAAGAGATGACTGTCGGCAAAGACAACACATTGAAAATGTCCTCTACTTTCTTTTGCATCATCTCAAAGAATCTTTACAACATGTCTTTTTACTTCTCTTTGCATGTTTTTGTTTTAAAAAATAAAACATTATTTTCATTTATCCAATTTCTCTTTATCCATTTATGCCAGGAGTCTGCATTTTTTGGAGAAAGCGAGCCAGAAAGCTATGTATCATCTCAAAGGAGGGCCATGATATCAAATGTATTATAATTGTCTCAATCTCAGACTGCTCCATCCAGAAGGTGACCTTGGTGGGGAGGTTTAAAGAAGAAACAAATTAGTTAATGTTATATTATTTAAACAAAATTCCTTATTTTACTGCAGGAATAACAGGCTAACAACTAACGCAAATTCATTACTACAAATGAAATACAGTTATAAATGGCAAATTTTTAATGAGACACTTATTTCTAGTTATTGTTCAATAACTTCTCAGTTAAAATATTTGTCGATGACAGAAGCCAACCATCATCCAGGTGGTCATCAACCAACCTTGTTCATAAACGACTTTTAGTATATTTCATTTTCGCAAAAAGTTGTTCACAAGCATATGCATTTCCAAATAATGATAATGATTTTCTACTTGGCAAAATATATTTCTTGTATAAATCAGCATTGGCTTCAGAATGAAATTTAGATTTCAAAAATTTGTCACATTGTAAGTCATTTAACTCCAATTGATATTTTTTTGCCACTTGCTCCACAAATTAATTAGATGATTAGTGTCCAGATATTAAGCTGGTGGGCTGAATAAAAATCCTTTGTGGACTGTATGTGGCCTCAGGGTCTGGGATTGCTGACCCCTGATTTAAGTAATCATCTGTTTCAATGGTCAGATGCTGGCATGGCCACCCAACAATGTTCAATCTTAAGGATATATACTGCTTCTTTATTTCACGTAAGAAATAAACATACATTTTCTGTTTTCAAAAACCTCATTGCAATGAGACTCACAAACCCTGCAATAGCAAATGAACTCTAAAATGTGTGACTTACTTTCAGTGCCTTGCATTTGTCAATGAAGTGTCTCAAGGTCTATCGGTTAATATAGTGTATCAAATAAATGTATCAAAATAATAGCATGTGTGTGAATGGGGTGGGGGCAAAAAAATGATAGCACCTCCACATACTTGAACAACATTTAAAGAATTCAGTTCGGCACACTGTAGGAATGTGGATTCCATGTTCTTGAAAAGGATTATTGCCAGACATGATAATAGGATCATGTTGCATGTTTGCAAAATAAAGTATTTTAGACATATTCAAGATGAGAAAACACCTTTCAGTTGAATAGTTGCTATTTGAAACAGGTTTGTTTTGTGTTTTTAAAAATAAAATTTAAAAAAGTCATTCAGGAAGGCAGAAATTTTCAAGAAGATTAGAATATTGATTTGTCATTTAAATCTTATTGACAAAATTTTCCAAGCCTAAAATAAATAAAAAATAGGGTAAAATTTTAAAAAGAGTAAAAAAAAGAAAATTTCAGGTTTCTTAAGAGGAAAAAAAAAGAAAGAAAATTAAATTTCCATAAGTGTCCATTTGATAAATTATTTGAATATTATTTGAAATCTACTGCATAAATGTTTTAGCAACAAAGTTTATAAGCCAAAAGACAATAACTGATGAATCTTGATCTTTTTTATTGGATGCAAAGTATATAAAGGTAATATTAGCCATTTCCTTATAAGGAAACACTTGGCATTCATTGACCTAGCAGTCAGTATAGCTTTCAGTTGAAATTTATAAAATATTTCCCGTAAAACACTTTTTTGAGAAAACCAGTTTCTCAAGTCCAGTAGCAGTTATTGCTTTTTTCCAGTACTGATGGTGTTTTCCTTCCTAACCTTTTATTTGAAGTAGTGTGGAATTTTAGCATCTTAATTATGTCATTATTTTCTCTTTGAGTTACATGTGCTATCCATTTTAGTTTTTGCTGCTGTTGGTAGTCCTCAAGTAATGTGGTTTCTGTTATTTGGTACAGTTCTTTGTGATTCTGTAACACCAGCCCACAATTTTCAAAGAAGGATGATCTTTTCCATGACCCTCAGGCTTTACTCACTAAAAGCCTTTTTTCAAAGACAATGTATGACCAACTATGAAGCATCAACAGAAATCAAATTGCAATAAGGTAATATTTAACAGTCATTATTTATATTTGAAAGTATTTGCAGATTTGGATTGGTGGATAGTGCTCAAGAAAAATACTCTTAATGTTATCCTTAATGACTGGGTTTTCCCTATAAGATATTTGCTTCCATGTTTCATAAGAAGAAAGTCTAATATAGAAGAAGAAATGACATGATCTTTTTGCAGGTGGTATAATGGCTTGCAAGCAGGTATTGAATGACGGAAGAAAACAACAAACAAAACAAAGTGTTGAGTAAAAAGTATATTGTCAAGTTTACTTTCATTTAAGAAAATACATCAGCAAAAATAAGATTACACTTTAAAAATATCTTTGCATGCTTATGTAGCAGGTGAGAAGACCGTTGTACTGAAAAGGAAGGTTTTGGTAGTTGCTGAAAAGTGTTGTCCTGATAAGGACAGTTTTACAATCACTGAAGAGCATTGTCCTGATATGGACAGTTGTGTGGTCACTGAAAATTTATTTAGTATAAATGAACAGATGTTAGTTATACAGTGTGCAATGGATAAACCATATCCTCTAAATTACACAAAAATGAAATTAACACTGACATCTCATTTTAACAGATATATTTACCAAAATTTCACAAAAATAACTGGAAAATACTAAAGAATAAATTTATTCAATAAAATCACCATTGGTTTCAACTGTGGCTTTCAGATGACTTCAGAATCTCCTACAACTCTTCTGGATGGTCTCCTTGTTTAAGCTGGTAAATGCTGCCTTCAATACATCTTTAGTGTTACAAGGAGTTTTGGTCTCTCACTCAACTGCACCCCACACATAATAATCAAGGAGATTGCAGTCTGAGGAGTTAGGTGGCCAGATATAAGGTGTGATGTGGTCACAAAAATTGACTAGGTTCTCCTACATGTGTGGCAGATATAGGTCTTTCAGCAGCCACCCTCTTGACCAAGGGCAGCACTACCTCTTCAAGGCACTTGATGTCAGCCTCCATGTTGAGTCTGAAGCCCTCGCCAACACATTCAGGAGTTCTTTTCTTATCAGAATGATCAGAGTGAGTTTTCTGAGCTGCCGTACCTTCATAATGACCATTAGACTCATCCAAATCTTTCTGAATCCTGTGCACTGTCCTCAGATTGACATCCAAACACTCTGAATTCTTTGTTTTGAAACTTTTTGGCCAAAGAGTACAGCATGCCATTTCCAAATTTCTGGCAGAGTGAATAGCATCATGGAGCTCTTTTTCTCATAGATGGTGCCTAACTCACCCTATTATACCGTGCAATCAACACAATAAAAAAAAAATGAACAATGTACAATATTAAAAATATAAAATGGTGACAGTTTACCCATCACACTCTGTATAATAATATGATATTATGCCTACTTTGTAGCTGAAATAGCTGCGTATTTTCCTCTAGTGGTTAGAGAGCTCAGGTAAAAGCCATCATTTTAAATACATATTTGTAAGGCAAGCAAGACAGGACCTCTCCAGGTGGAAGATTGCTGCAACACAGCTTTTCTACTTCCATTTAATTGTACTTAGTTAAACTTAGTAGATAAAAATAAATATTACATCAGTTTAATATAAGCTTCTTCAGTCAAGTTAACTATTACAACATTTTTCATTTTTATGTGTCATTATATCTCAAATTTCAAATGTCTGATTCATATCTCAAATTTTTTAACCACACCCTCTTTTTAACAAGTCCTGGAAACCCTGCCAGGATTTATTATCAGTGGATGCAGTGTTAACAAGATAACATACACAGATTATATACTGCATTGATGGTAGTCACAGAAGGTATACTACAAGACCCTCTGAGGCAATGAAGCAAAGGAAAGCAAAAAGAAGGGACTAACCACCGACTGTAAGAAAACAGAAAGATGGTTGTCAGCAAAAAAAGAAAAACTAAGTTGCAAACTTTGAATTGGAGATGCCAAAATCAAATAAGTACAGAAGTGGTACCAAAATCCAAAGGCACAGTGGAATAGCAAAAGGATGCTGAGAATACCATTGACAGAGCATATAAGCAAAATTCTTCTGGAAAATAGAAACAAAAAAGGAAATTTATACTCAGAATCAGAAAGAGACAGGTGAAATTTAATAATAAGGCTTGGTAAATTTAACAGTCAAAGGAAAGGAAGGAACAGCCAGTGTGAGTGGGTGAGAAGCTTAGCAAAGGGAAAAACAATGTTATGGTCTAGAAGGGATTGGAATTTGTGGAGAGCCATGATCCTCCATGTCCTGAAGAGACACAGGACATAGGAAAAGAAGAAGATTATATTGGTATTATTATGTGTGGGTAGTGTAACAGTTCAGATTCAATTTTAGTTAAAATGTTAGGCAAGCTTGAGAGCAACTTTAAATTATTTTTAAATAAAAAAATTTAAAAAGAATGTTTTTTATGTCAGGGTGGAGGCAGCTTTCCTTTTACTCAACTTCTAACTTTTTCAATTATCCTTGTCCAAGTGGATCTTCGCTCGGTGGCTGGGAGAGATCACCTCAAGTTAACTCTGCCCCTGGTGGTTTGGTGTGAAATTGAATGAAAAGTCTATTCTGGAACAATCTGGGGTGAGACATACACTATGAAGAAAAATATTTTGAAAAAAATTAACTACTGAGCTAAATCCTTCTCCTGAAGAATATGATGATAACAGTTCTAGCAAATTGATTATCAGTTTAGGTTTAGGTTAGACATACATTCTCATTGAATATAATTTCTCATGAAGGGAATCTATAAAGAAGATCATTATACTAAAAAGTGAGAAAACAATACATGTAATATAGGAACACTGACATAACAAAGTTATAGGTAGCAGTATGTAAGGGTAATAGATAGTACCATTTGTGCTTTTAAATCTATTGGATCTATGGTTAGGTTATTCATGGCCAGGCAATGAGTATCACTGAAGTTCAAACAAGACATAATAGAACGGGAGAGACAGATGTGATATATTTCTGAAATTGTGGACATAGTGTATACGAGAGAATACTTGGTGGAAGGCATTAATACCCACGATGGAAAATGCTGTGGTCAATAACAGGTTCTTAATGATCATGGTCAGATGCATCTGGCTAGAATTGTCTACAGCAACAGATAAGTGAAAGTAGCTCAAATTGCATTCACATTCAATGCTGGGGTTACCAGATGTATATCTAGTGAGTCAGATCTTTGTGGGATATGGGGGCCAAGGACTCACCAGGGTGGCCCTGTTAACATCATAACATGAGATAGAGTACCTCACCTAGGCTTAAGATGTCGCCGATTGGACTCTGAGGAACTCATATTTCTAGTTGCATTTGTTAACAAGGTACTGGTAGTTCTATAATTGTGTGAGATTTATTCTCATGGTATGAGTTAGATCACCTGGTTTGCGTAATGATGTTATTGGCTGGGAACCACTATGTTGTACAGCTTTGTGGCTATTTTCACTCATTTATGGGCTCCATGTAGCCCAAGAATGATGGATTATTTTATCAGTGTTGCTGGGCATGTTATCCAGAACTGGTCTGGAGACTTCTAATGAAGTTTATAGCCACCATGTTAGCCTGATATGATCCCAACCAAGCATTTATGGGATATGGTGGAGTGGTTTATTCATATGCAGAATCCTGCATTTAGAAACATCAGGAAGCTGTAGATAGCTATTCAGATGGAATGGCTTAACATTCCTTCAGAAGTCTTCTTCTGGAATAGATACCATATTGTGTTACTGCACTTCCCAGGGTGAGAGGGAGTCCTGCATAATACTAGTCACCATGACTTTTGACAGATTTGTGTAAGAGTTATTTGTAGTGGTTGTTCTTAGTTGAAGTAGTAGCCATCAGGATCTTTTTAACAAGAATTTCTTATTAAAACCAATAATGAAATAACAAAGAGGATAATGGAAAGCACTTAGCATTGCACTTTTAAAGTGTGGAATAATAATAATAATAAGATGATGAAGAAGAAGAATGAAAAAGAGAGTAAAGCAGTTAACTTTATGCTAATGTAAAATTTATAACAAAAAAAGTGGAAAGTGCATAAGATCATAAGCCTTTGGGTAATTTTTATATTTCTGAACGCCTATTAAAAATAATATTCTAGTTTTTTTTTTATTATTTTTGAAAACAAATGAAGTGAATTTATTCTTCCCAATAAATGGCAGAAACTAAAACTAAGAAGGGTTCAACCTTTCTTCTTCGACAATTTTGCGGTTTAATTCCAATGTTTTTTTAAATGTTGTCTAATTATTAATATAATTAATGTACATACTATATTTATTACCAGGAACAAATGAGTGGCACTTAAGGCAATTATTATAAAAACTAAATGAGAAAAGCAGAAAATGTTTTGGTTTTTGTCATAAAATATTTTTATATGATTTTTTGTTATAATCAAGAATTTTTCATAGAGTGAGGACAAAATGCACTAAAGCAGAATTATTTCATGACAACCTGATCCTTTCTTTGTCGATGAAATTGTAAATGAATATGAAATAAACAAGCTGGAAAGAAGTTTTCAATCGAAAACTAAATACAACAATTTAAATATATAGGAAGTGTTTTAACAAAAGACGGACAGTGTAAAACTGAAATCTGAAGGTGAACATAAAGATTTTACACGAAACAAAGAAAAGAGTACTGAACTCTTACGTAATATCAGTCCACATATATGACAGTGAATGCTGGACAATCTCCTCACAGATGAAGAAAAGACTTGAAGCAATAGAAATGTTGTTCTACAGAAGGATGCTGAGAATACCATGGAACGAACATGTAAGCAACAACAAAGTTCTAGAGACAATGGAAACAAAAAGGAGACTTATACTTAACATCAGAAATAGAGAGTTGAAATTTCTAAGACACATAATGAAGAAAGAGGGCTTGGAAAATTTGATACTTACAGGACATATTGAAGGCAAGAGGGACAGAGGAAGATAATGCATAACCTACCTGAAGGGTTTGTGTAAATGCATAGCAAAGCAGGGTTTGGTAAAGATAGCAAAAAGACAAAATTCATTAGGAACTGCAAAGGACAGGAAATTGTGGAGAGCCATGGTCACCAATGTCTTGAAGGGATATGGCACATAAAAGATCATCTCAGCTACAATGACTGCCTATCTTAATCCTTCAACATTAAATTTAAAATGAAAATTAAGCAGAGGAATTAATCTCTGTGGTAATTAATCAGATTAATGCTATCAACTTTTTTTTGGTTTAAATTTATTTAAGATGGAATTAAACTTGATCTCTGTATAATTTTCCATTTATGTTAATTTGGTATTTCAACTTTTTCACCACAAAAGATTTTGTACAAAGAGTTCAAATTTGAATGATTTTTCAAAAATCCTTTTTTTATCCTTTGTTCATTTTTACTTAAAGTAAATTTTTATTCACTTATAAATATTTATAGCCATTCATTTAAAGCCTGCCAAAAAGAGTTCTAAATCTATCTATCTATATATAAAATTCTGTGACTTTTGTTAGTTTATCCATCACACCCTCTAAAATAGTCACATATTGACAGATTGAAACCAAATCTTGGGGAGAAGTGCAAAGAGGTAAGTGGGTACAAAGTGGAGTTGGTTTTAGTAGGGTGCATAGCTTAGTACAATAAATTTTCATTAATTTTTTAGAAAAATTAGAAGTTTAGTTATTTAACATACAAAATAGTCCCTCTATTTTAAAAACAATTTAATGATGAAAATAACAAATACTTATTTAATAAAAATGTAATATTGTTTTTGCATATTGTTTTTATATATGCAAGAATCCAGTTTCCAGTTCACCCTGCATTTGTGAGAACTATAAACAAGTCACAAAGCCAAATGTTTCAAAAAGTTTGAATATGGCTCCAGAAAGAAATATTTATGCATAGCCAATTGTATTTTGCATCATCAAGAGTACGAAATATTAAGAATTTATTAAATTTGTTAAAAAGGAAAAAATTTATTAAAAAGATTTATTAAATTTGTTGAAAGGGAAAAAATAAATTTTCTAAAATATTATTTACCATGAAGTCCTATAAAATTGAATTAAATTAAAGAAATTATTAGACCACAAAGTATTTTTTCAAACAAATCAAATTATTCAAATTTCATCAATTGGTTTGCAAAATTGGATGAAACATAGAGTTTGTGAATCTCAACAAAAAATATTAGGGAAAATTTCAACAATACTAAATACTGTGGGGATTCCAACAAATGTCAGCATGTTAAAAAAATTCTTTAAATCATTTGCTTTTTACAGAATATAAAACTATTTGCAAATAAACGAATAATGGGAAACTAATCTATAATTAGCCAAACACCAACTACATTTAAAATTAGCTTTACTTGCAATTTCTTCTTCTACTATGTCCCTTCAGGAATGAGTGGTCATGGTTCTCCACAATTTCCTGTCCTTTGTAGCACTAAGTAAGGCTATTTCACCTAATCCCTATTCTGCCAACTATTTACAGAAGCTTTTTAGGTTATTTGCTGTTTTTTTGTTTCCCTCTTGTGATATTTTTTGAAAATTCAAACCAAACCTTTCATTTAGTCTGTGGGGGTAGATTATTTTAATTCTACATGCTATACCTTTGGATATCTCAGATTTAGTTATTTGATAACTCAATGCCCCAAGTTTTTGTTTCCTCTTTTTTTTTTTTTTTTTTTTTTTTTTAATCATATCACCCCAAGCAAGGCCAGAGGCCACTATCACGCAAGGGGTTAAAGAAGGGTTGGAGGAAGAGCAGATAGGAGTGGCAAGGGAGGGGATGTGGAGAAAGAGAAAGACAGTGGGTCGATCAAGGCAAGGGGGCCACAAAAGATCCAGAGCGAGAGCAGATAGGAATGAGAAATGAAAGGATGTGGAGAAGGGAAGTGTATAGATCAAGGCAACTGCTGGGCATATGTCCTTGGGGACATTGGTAAGTGAATTTTTGGGACTTATAAACCTAATATAAAGGGTTCAGTTCAAAATTCAAAGAAATTGCACCTGAAGAAGTCCGGAGCATACAACACCCAAAATTTTGTGTATATGTCAATAAAGATGAGGACAACATTCCGATAGTGTAAATAGGGTAAATATTTACAAGACCTCATCTCAGAAATATAAACAAAAAAAAAAAGAAAGTATTTTTATTTGCCTGGTATAATTATTTAATGCAGCTAATAATTATTTTCCAATTCTTTTACCCTTTAAATGTTGATAGGATTTTCGTTTCCATGTTTGTAATAAACACATAGAAACAAGCACACAAAGTCAATGTAAGGAGCATGAATACTGACACTACACTATTATTCTTATTCAATTACAAAATTAACTTGAAATTGCTTTATTCTTTAAATCAGATTATATTAAGGGTATTGCCCTAACAAAAATCTTGCTATAGTGTACTGGTTTTACTGCATTACCCATAAACTGAAATTAAATAATTGTAATATAATGTTTTTGAACAATGTGCTCTTCTTGAGAGTCAGAAGTCTCTTTTGTTGGATTTTCTCTTTAAAATAAAAGAGAAAATTTAATGTAATTTCAATCAATTAAAGAAGCAATTGTGAAATCCTTTTATTTAAACATAACTCAATGGGTGATTGACATCATAAAATTTAAAATAAAAACAAATAATTACTTGTTGTTTGGTTGATTTTGTTTAGTAGCATATCAACCTCTATGGTTTATTTAATGCTGAAATCTACATATTTTGTACATAAATCTTCAGTGTAAAGGTATGTTTTTAGGTATATAGTTTGTAGTTCATAAAATGTATTGTCGGTAATTTTACTATAAAAATGTATTTTTATATTTTTTTTTAGTGTTGTATTCTTGGTCATTTTGCTATAAAAATGTACTGTTGATTTTTGCTTGGGGGTTCACCATTTGCCCATAACTGGGACCTTGACAGGTGCTACCACCCCAGGTCAGGGTGGACCTGGGAACAACAACAGTTAAGAGGTGGTTCCACTCTCCTCAAAAACTCCTGATCAGAGGCCTTGTTTCTAGATGTAGTTTAGCATCATACCTAGGTATTCAAAATCTGTCGATTTGTGTCAGACTAAGGTAAAATTAACAGTGACTTGCAAAATTGAAAAACCATTCCATTTACAATTTAAGTAAATTTATCAAAGCAAATTCATTGCACATAATCTTGAAGAACAGCATGCAAAAAGAAAGGCTGCATGAAAGAGAAATTCTGGAGTCTTTTAGAATCAAGCAACAATAATATAGATTAAGTCAGTTTCTCTTTTGATTTTACATATTCTTTAATAAGTGTCCTCCTGATCTCCCAAAAACTTTTCTAGTGTTTTGCAAAATCTTTCATGAAGAGCCTTTTCTAGATATGTCTGCACACACACACACACACACACACACACACACACACACATACATACATATGTATATAGATAGATAGATAGATAGATAGATAGATAGATATATGCACCACTGTGTCTACAGGCTTTTATTTAGCTGAATACATATCTATGTATGTTGACATATATGGGATCTTATTCAATTGAATACATATGTGAGTACTCTGATTTCTATCGGTCCCTCTACAATTGAATACATATATCCATTTACTCTGATATTTACAGGGTGTGTGGGTGTTGTAATGGAATACAGCTAGGAATTGGAAATCTGGGAACAGAGTTTCAATTTCAGTTGGGTTCGTTATATTCACTTATGTGCAAATACCCATGAGAAAGGCATGAATCCACCTCTTCTCCCCAAAGCTATGGGTTTATTAGTAGTACTTGCATCAGTAAAATCATTATCATTTTCAAAAGATTTTGACAACTTAAAAGTATTTTCTGGCTTTAAATAACCTGCAATAAAAACAAATCAATCTTATATTTACAGTTTCATATTCAACTGAATGCATATCAATGTACTTTAATATCTGCAGGCACTTATTTAATTGGATACATCACTATGTACTTTGATATCAACAGGTTCTTATTTATTTTAATATGTATGTACTCTAATATCTACAGGGACTTATTCTGTAGAATACATATGCAGTTGTGTTTGTGACTGGATAGTTATTTCCTTTTGTCATAAGTATAATTTATGCTAAACTCTCTCTCTCTCCCTCTCTCTCTTTCTATATATATATATATATATATATATATATATATATATATATATATATATATATATATATATATATATATATAAACTCTGTTAACTGGTCCTGCACCAAGAACTTTGCATCATGTGATAAAAAGAATACATCTCTGGACATTATTCTTATGAGATTTGAATTTTCATGAAAATAAGCAAGAATGATGAAGAATATTTTTTTTCTTCTGCAGAGGATTAAAATTTGACTGATACCAGATCTTTGGAAATGTTAACCAATTTATAAAGTTTTGAAAGATGACAATCAAAGGAATCACAGCATTTTGTCATGTCATGCTTTCTTGATTTCAAATCTGATGCCTTATCCTTCACAAATTCAACTTTCCATCATTAATTCTATCAACTGTAACCATTCTCTAGACAATATTTGAATCAGGATCTCTTGAATAGATCCAGAGATTCTAACAGATTTTAAAATTCAGAATTATTTGTGATCCTTTCATGTGAAAAGATGACAGCAAGATACTGAAAATGATCTATGTAGAAAATATATATATATATATATATATATATATATATATATATATATATATATCTTCTACATATATACATAAATACATATATATAATAATATATATTAATGCATATATATATATTTGAATTTATTCTTTTGATGATTAAGTTAATGATGATGATGATGGTGGTGGTGGTGATGGTGGTGGTGGTGGTGGTGGTGGTGGTGGTGGTGACAATGATGATGATGATGATGATGCATGATTTGAATAACAATGTCATTCTCTACACACATTCATGTTTAGTTTTTTTTATGAAACAAAGTAAAATAAATGATATATACAACAATGGATTTGAAAGGGGGGAAAAAGAATTAGATGCAATGAAATTTTTTATCAGTTTATTCATTTGGAATTATCATGTATTTTCTTTAAAAAATAAACTGTAACAAGAAAAAAAAAATCTCTCTTTCTAGGAAGAAGTGAGAAAATGAGAAAACTGTTTGCTACAAAGGTTTTTCTAAGACAAGCTAACAGAAGTGAACTCATAGATATCAAATTGTAAAAGAAGTAGGTATTATAAAGGAATAAGGATAGAACTGAAAGAAAAGACTAAAAAAAAATTATTTGTAAAATCTTTTACACATATAGTTATCAAATGATGCCCCCCCCCACCGCCAACTCACCACCATGTCTGTAAAGTAAAGACTGGAGTATTGAACTTGATTGGAACAAAAGTTGAGCCGGTTGCCCTGATTATAATAACAGGGGGGAAGGCTCGAGCATTACATTAGATGTGCTGATTTGCCTATGTAGATGGGGATGTAGATATGTAAGGCTCACTGATGAAATATTTTGCAAAACAATAGAATATTTTATTAAAGTTCAGTAGAAAACATTTTAAGGAATATGTCCTTGAACAAATGGTAAGTAAAATCAGAAGAAAAATGAAACTTGGATGTCAGTACATTATAGATAATGCTATGAGCCAAATGATTTATGTATTTTTTTATGACTCACTATTCCCAATTTGCACTCTGTCTTATTAATGTTAAATAGGAGTGGAAAATTATCTATATCTGAAAATCTGTATTGGTTGTAAATATATTTACCTATACATCTTTACATATATGCACACAAACACACACTTACATATATATATATATATATATATATATATATATATATATATATATATATATATTTATGTATATACATGTATGCATGTATGTATGTATGTATGTGTGTGTGTGGATGTATGTATATGTGTGTGTTTATATATGTATATGTGTGTAGTTTCTCATGTGTCTGTATATATTCAATTGGATATATATGCTTATGAGTTTGTGTCTGGATGTTTTTCTTTTGTTATACACATCTTTATATTGATACCTTCCAAAAGAAGTGTGTGTATATATATATATATATATATATATATATATATATATATATATATATATATATATATATATATGCACACACACATACACTGTCCCTTTCTATGTAGGTATATCAATATGTCTGCAGCCTAATGATGAAAAAACAATCTATTTTACACAAGAAATATTTATTTTGCAACATAATCTCCTGCCTTGACAATGCACTTAATTCAATGGTGAATATTAATCAAATATATTGAGCATTATACATTGAAAATTTCAGATCAATATTCAACTAATAACTACATTTAGAGTACATACTTATAGCTCCAATCTTGTATACCACCTATACATATCTATATATGTATGTGCATGTGTGTGTGTGTGCATATAGATGAATGTTTGCTACTGTCTGTATATATGCTTAAAACATACTTTAATATATATTTTGACATGGTTTTTGCATCCATATAAATACTAGATACATTTATATTTCTCTATTGTTATGCTTACACACACACACATATATATATATATATAAATGTATGGGTAGAATCAGTTTCCATCAGACTTCATATGCCTCTATGCCTGTATTTGGAACTTGTGTCAACATGTGTGTACCTAATTTTATATATACATATATGTGTATGTATTTGTGTGTGTTTGGATGTCGATGACTTTGTACATTAATGTCTCACTGCATATATGCGTGTGCTAAATTTATACTTGCGCTTTCATCATGTTTTTGTCTCTATAATTATGAGAACGTATACATTCATTTACATTTGAAACACACACACTCACAGGCACGTATATTTAAATATAAATATACTTATATATGTATAATAAGTAAAAGATTTGTGTAAATACAAATTTGGTAATGATGCCAGGAGAAATAAAATCGGTTGTACAAAGTGATACCATTTAATAATGATAAAGAATGGAACAAAATAATGGTGGCCATGCATTGTGTTAACATTGATATTAAAGAAAAGTTCATATACATTTTTACATCTACTCCAAAGGAAAGTATGTATGTACATTAAATACTACCTACATAAGGAATGCACTACCTTAGTTATCAGAATAAAAATTTATCAGGTCTCATAAAACTATGAGTCACAAAGGTTAATGATAGAGAGCGACAAACAGTTAGTTTAGATTAGAGCCAATTTCTGTGTATATTCTAACCTGAATTGTACCTTGCAGAGGTGAGGGAAAATGTTAGAACCAGTATCAATCATGCTATTTAGCTTATGGAAGAAGAATGGCTCCAAACTTAACAGATGCCGAATGTTGGAAGGATATATTTAATGGGGTTTCAACAAAAAAACAAAAAGGAGGGAAAAAATGAATAAAAAAATAGAATAGAAAATAAGAATAAAAAAATGTATGATCAAATCCTGAGGGAAATCAGTAAGGAAAGAAATAAATAGACAAATGAAGCAAAGGGAAAAGTTTTAAAAAAAAAAGAAAAGAGATTGGAAAACTAGGAAAGAACAAAAAGGATTGCTATCTGAATATTTTTGATGAGAATAGCCATTTTTCTAACAGTAATGAAACCCCCGCCCACACCTAAAAATAAATAAATAAAGTAAAAAGGAAAAATTTTATCACCAAGCGTATGGAAAATAAGAATATATGATAAAGCTTATATTTATTTTGGAATAGGAGGAGTTGGAAAATAATTCATGCATACAGATATGAGAGATGGCAAAAATCAGACTATTATTAGTGGCATTATGAGAAATATATGATGATGTTATCAGGATTATTTGAGTAAAAGGCATTAAAACAAAACTATAAAGTTTAACTTCAGTAGAAAGTATCTTTGAACTGTTGAAAATGTAAAGCATGTTGAAGACAGTATTTTAATTCACATAGCTATACATATATAGATACATATATATATATTCAGACAGCATTAATTAATATATATATATATATATATATATATATATATATATACATGGTTTGCCAGTTGTATTCAAGAATGAAAGATATTGTCGCCACTTGGTGTTGACCTTAATGTCCATTTTTATATTTACATATACATAATAATGAGCATTTTTACCCATAAATATAGCATACCTTAAAACTATACATATATATATATATATATATATATATATATATATATATATATATATATATATATATATATATATATATATATATATAAAATTTGCCTTTCTCTCTGCCAGGTGCTGATAGCCTAGGGGTTAGAATCTTCAACTGATGTCAAAAAGTTTTGTTAAATTCAACATGGTGGTGGTGTTGGTGGTGGTGATGGCACTGGGCGGCAGCAGTGGTGGTGGTGGTCATGGTGATGATGAATTGGTCACCATTTGTCAAAACAGACAAATATTTTATTAAAAACTGCTTGAGTCCTTTAAGATTTCAACAGATGAACCATGTTAAAAAATATGTCTATTAGTAGCTTAGAAAATACAGATAATAAACCTTGATCATAGTAAAAAAGTACAGAAAATTTCTTATTATACCATGAAAAGCAAACATATCTTCTTTCCAGTTCTTTTGATCGGTTCTAGTTTATTCAATTTTCACTTCTTATATCAAAATGAATCTGACAACATTAAATTATCTAAAATATCTTAATGAGATTAATTTAGAGTAATTATGGTAATAGTAATGGTGCTATTATCTGCTTCCTTATAAGGAAACATTTATCATTCATTGACTGAATAGTGTTACTGCTGGTTGAAATTTATAAAAATCTTTCTCTTAAAACAATGTTTCAGAAAAATATTTCTAAATTGACACTTTCCATTATCAACGGGGATTTCATTTTTAACTTTTTGTTTAAGGTAGTGTGGCAAATCAACATCTTGATTATGCCATTATTTTCTCTTCAACTTACATGTGCTATCCATTTTAGCTGTTGGCGCTGTTGAAATTCCTAAAGTGATGTAGTTTCTATTATTTGATACAGTTCTTTGAGTTTTTGTTGGAGCATTCCACAAGGTTCGAAGAAGAATGGTCCTCTGTGAGACATACTGACTTCATTTGCTAAAATACATTTTTAATCGTTAATCTGAAAAAGCAGATGTTTACAGCTGGCAGTTCAGACGTTTCTGAACAAGTTGGATGTCATGCATGACATCCACATGAGAGTCTAAATCTGACAAGACTGTTTAAGAACATGATTCTAGTTTTTAGGTTAATGTTTTGGCTTTTTAGCATCTTTATTTAGTGTTAGACAAAACTACATCTAGAGCAGTCTATTCTGTATTCAATTTTAGGTTATAACTGATCCATACGTTGAGGTATTTGAAGTGTTTAGTATTTATTAATTCTATATTCTGAATTATGCTAGTCTCTAAACTTAACAACACTGATATGTCTCTCATTTTCAGCACAAATAGAAGTAAAGATATTCTATAAAGCATACTGAATATGAAGTCAATAAAACATTAAAATATTTGCTTGGATCCACATTCTATTTTGTGTCTTTTATTCATATTTTGAAAACATTCAAGGATGTGTTTTGGAATCAGTTTTATCACATGGACATCATTGGAATTGAATTCACTTAGCCAAATCTCCTTTCTGGATCAATAAATTCAACTCTATTTTGTACATGCACATTCTCATGCTCTCTCTCTCTCTCTCTCTCTCACACACACACACACACACAAACACACACACACACACACATATATATATATATATATATATATATATATATATATATATATACACACACATTTATGCACATATCATTATATCAATAGATATATATAGGATCAGATGGATAAATTGTCCTCTAAATTATGCAAAGATGAAAATAACACTGACAACTCCTTTTAACAGATTTATTTATCAAAATTATGCAAAACCATCTTGAAGTACTAAAGAGTAAATTTATTCAATAAAATTGTCATTGGCTTCAACCACAGCCTCCAGATGACTTCAGAATCTCCTGCAACTCTTCCGGACAGTATCCTTGTTTAAGTTGGTGAATGCTGCCACAATCCTTACTTCCAGTTCATCTTTGGTGTTACAAGGAGTTTTTTTGTTCTCTCACTCAACTACACTCCACATATAATAATCAATGGGGTTGCAGTCTGTGGAGTTAGGTGGCCAGATTTAAGAGGTGATGTGGTCACAGAAATTGTCTAACAGTCATAACAGGGTTCTCCTGCTTGTGTAGCATGATGCAGAATCCTGTTGCCAGACATAGGGTTTTACAGCAGCCACCCTTTTGACCAAGATCAACACTACCCCTTCAAGGCACTTAATGTAGTCTTCCATGTTGAGTCTTAGGCTCTCACCAACAAATTTGGGAGTTCTTTTCTGCTCAGAATGATCAGAGTGCATTTTTCAAGCTGCCATATCTTCATAATCACCGTCCATCTCTTTTAGAATCCTCTGCACTGTCCTCAGATTGACACCCAAACACTCTGAAATGTTCATATTGGAACTTCTGGTGCAAATACCAAGCAGTACAGCATGCTGTTTTCAAATTTCTAGTGGAAGGTATTGTGTCATGATGCTCTTCTTTTCACACATGGTGCCTGACTAACCCAATTATACAGTGAAGTCAACAAAATCTAAAACAAACAATGCACATGCGTGAAATTAGAAATATAAAATGGCGATAATTTACCCATTGCACCCTGTATGTTATCAATAACATCAACTATGATCACAGCCACAATGTGCTGATTGTGTTTGGAAAATAAAACATTCCTATAACTCTAGATACATAAAAAATCTGTACATTCAGTTAAAAAATAAAAATCATCTTTGATAATGGCAAAAACAATAGCCAAAAGCAGTCAAACATGCAAAACATTTGGACAATTTTACACATGTTATGTGCAGAAAAAGAAACACTTATATGTACCGCATAAAAATGAAATAAAAAGCTTAATCATAGTACCTTGTCAGTCATCTTTTTAGAAAACTCATATATATATATATATATATATATATATATATATATATATATATATGATAATTAATTTTAAGATGTTATATTTATAGAATGAAAGGGCTCAATATCTGGGATAGAGCTTATATAAATATAAGTAGTGTGGACAGAATTCAACACTGAATGCGAATAGACTGTTTCATGCTTGAACATAATCTTCAGGCTTTGTCCCAAAATTATACAGTTATTTAATTTAGTAATCCATTTTAAAAAATACTCCTTTTTTTTAATCATCTCATCCCAAGCAAGGTGGGAATGCCACTAGTATGCAAGGAAGGAGTTACAAAGGGTGAAAGTGAGAAGAAAGACCGAGTATGAGGAGGATTGAGGAAAGGACAAAAGATGAATGGGATTCAAAAAGATAGAAGATGGTGATTGACATTGCACTTAAATTTTTGAAGATTGTCTTTATCAGGGAAACATGTAAACAGAAGGGAGTTCCACAAGCAGGAAGTGCAAGAAAAGAAACTGTTTGTGTAGGAGTGGCAGTTGCATTTAACTATTTCAGCAGTAAAAGGTTGGGACCTAGATGCCTTAAATTCATGCAGTTGGGGCACCAGGGAAAAAAGCTCGTCAGAGCAGCTGCCATGAAAATATTTGCAGAATAGACAGAGGGAAGTCACATTACACCTGTGCGAAAGTGACTGAAGTTGAGATGCCAAGTCAGGACCGATTATATTGCAGATCCTTCTTTGGATTTTGTCAAGAACCTTGAGATGAATAGCAGGGGCACCAGACCAAATATGCCAGCAGTATTCATTGCATGGATGAATGGTAGATTTGTAAATGTGAAAGACGGACCATGACAAGAAAAAATTTTCTGGTAAAACACAGTGACCCAACTTTCCTTGCAGTAGACAGAGCTATAGATTGGGACCATACATATTTATCCCAAGACTCATCCCACTTTTCAGAACAGATGTAATGTCCTCTTTTCAGATCATTATTAACTGCTTTGTCACACTCTCCTTAATCTCATCCACAGTATTTCATTGGTAATATTAGCTTTGGGAAAAGCCAGAAGTTGCAGGTAACCAAAATCTGCCCCATGGACATGGATGACAAATCTTAGGAATGAGTTCTTTTGCTGAAAACCCCAACATAACACATGAAGAATTTACTTGGTCATCATAAACATGGCAGTCACTCATGCTCGCTATTGGGTTAAAAACAGAAATTAATTTAGATTATTTTATTTATCCTCTAAAACCAGTGGTTCTTAACCTTTTTTCACCCAGCAACCATTTTTACTCTTAATTTTTTTTTTTCGGTAGACCCCCAAATGAAAATAAGCTTATTTTATTTTTTTACTAATAGATAAGTTTAGAAATTGTGTTATAGAAATAGTAAATGTATATGGCTTATTTTGAAGTAAAATGAATTTAATAAAAATAAACTGATATTTAATAACTAAATTCTGTGTAACATTTATGTACATTAGTAAAATAACTCATAATAAACCATTTTAAAACCGTTCCCTTTAGAACTCCAGTAATATTACATAGACTCCAGGGTCCCTATGGACCCCTGTTGGGAACCTATGCTATAAACTATCCATTGATTTGGTGGTCTTTCCTGGTTGTCCAGATCTGGACAGTCAGAATAACTACCATTTTTATTGTACATAGCATGTTTTGAATACCCATCTTCAGAATCGGTTACCACTTAATTTTATGCAGCTGCACAATCCTCATCTTAATTTCCAGTGACAAACTATATTTTTTGCTCATCTTGATGTCATCATTTCTAATAGAAAATATTTTAGCTTATTTCCTTTTAACAACAAATAATATGTAAAAGTTCATTTTGTGCAGTGTCCATAAGCAAAGTGACAATGAATTTATAAAAAAAAGGCATTATTTAAAGCAAAGTCTAATATTATATTTAAATTATTCCTTTCAAAACATACACCATTTAAAAGGCTGTAAAACCTGCTTGAATTTCACCTATCATAATACACTCAAAAATGATATAAAATAAATATTTAGTGTGATACCATTGTATCTAATTGACATGATTCCCAAAAATTTCATCAATGTACAAAAAGAAATCAAATATATTTGCTGATGATTATTGCAAGTTATTTTTTTTTCATAGAGAGTTGATATTTATCAGATACAAATTTGAAACAATTATGTTCACTATATTTTCCATAAGTTTGTGTAAATACATACGGTAGAATATATGTTTGCTTGTTGTAGATCTACTCTTGGATTGTATGGTAAGTTCTGTCCTCACTAGTGTGGCTGTGTATTAGATTTAGCATATCTTATCAAAGAGCTGTAAGTGAATAAACATATCACATGTACAGGGAATGTTTCAGACTTATTGTTTTGCCTTTCAATAGCATGTCTCTTTGTCTCTGTTGCTTTATCTCTCCCTTAAGCTACACGGGCCAAAGATTGCTATCTATCTATCTATCTATCTATCTATGTATATATATACCCAGTGTAACAGCAAAATTGTTCAAATCATGTAACAACAAAATTTTCAAATTGTTAGATTAAGTTTTGAACCATTGTATCTTAGAAATGATTTAAAATGTCTTAATGGAATTCTCCAAGGATTTTATAACACTAGTGAACTCTACTTTGAACAATAAAAATGTATTTAGTTGAAATGATGACCCCTCTTATTGCTGTGACCTCCTGATCCAGCTTTCCTCCCTGCTTCTCCCTCTTTTTTAAACTTATTCACTGTTCTCTTGATAGTACCTGAATGGACTTTGAAGATGGAAGCCAGAGTATGAATGTTCATACCATTACTGAAGGCCAGAATAATCTTTTCCCTCTCTTCATTGCTCAGTTGGGAAGATATAGTAAGGCTGACACAAAATGATTTTAACCTGTTCTCTTTCTAGCTGAGTAACTCAAAGGGATTTTTAGTGATTCTTATGACAAATGATGTCAAGATGGCTAAAGGTCTTATCTGAAAACCTGGAAAAAAAGAAACTCAGTTAATTTAGAATTTTCTTAGATATTAAATATTTTGTGGGATGGATAATTATCTCAACAGATTTTAACAATTTTGCTGTTACACCCAGTATATATATATATATATATATATATATATATATATATATATATATATATATATATATATATGTGTGTGTAATTTTTCTTTTAAACATGTAGTATTGAATGTTAAAGATAACATAGTCTTGCATATTTTCTTTTGAATATGAGAAAATTCAAAAGAAAATATGCAAGACTATGTTGTCTTTAACATTCAATACTACATGTTTAAATATATATATATATATATATATATATATATATACCAACCTTGTCCTACCCCGAAGCAATGGCATGGTGAGAAACAAAAACCACCAGCCTTCAAATTTCCAGAGAGCCCATCAAAAGTAGAAGACAATGCACTGAACTATGTAAAGTCTTTCACCTATCTTGGTAGCAAAGTCAACTACAGTGGAACTTTAGATGATGAAATCATGCATCGGATTGCTAAGGCTACCAGTACTTTTGGCAAACTTCGCCATCGCTTGTAGAATGAGTGGGGTATTCGCTGGATACGAAAATTTGGGTTTACAGAGCTGTTGTACTTGCCATCCTTTTGTATGGCTCAGAGTCGTGGACTCCATACAGGTACCATATACACTGCGTGCCAAATTATTATTGAGATAACTTCTTTTCTAATATTTCAAAAACCGTCCAATCACACAAAAGTTTCACACAATGTTGGCAACACTGACCTGTGCAATCACTGAAATTTTCGTACTGATCTGCGCAATGTAAACAAACTGGCACCATAATTGTTATCAGCACGGTGATTTGAGCGTGCCAAATTATTAGAAAGGTTTAGTAAAATTCCCAGAATTGAGCAAACAAAACGTTTATTAATGTTGCACGTGAATGTTTATGATCAAAAGAAGCTAATAAATAAGATAATCAAACAAATAATAACAGATACAAACAAAGGTACAGTTTTAAACAAATTAATGTGCTTTCCCTGTTTTGAAATTACTTGAAGAAGTCGACGATCCATAGAATTTGTTAATTGTAGGATGTCATCTGCTGTAATGCCGCGAGATATGTCAAGAAATGCTTCCCACAACTCAGCGTTGCTCTTGAATTGTCATCCGTTGGCATATAGTCTTCGCTTCATGTTGCTCCAAAGGTTTTCGATTGGGTTAAAATCCAGAGAATTTGCTGGCCACTTCATTTTTCGAGGTCCATCGAAGCCTAACTGTTTCAAATATTCAGTAGTCTTGTGAGCAGCATGTGAGGGAGCATTATCTTGCATAAAAACAATGGCCCTTCTGAAGGCAACTCTTTGCCTTTTCATCCATGGTTCAAGATGCTCCTTCATAAATGCTATGTATGCATCAGCAGTCATTTTGACGCCATCTGGTACTCTCCATGGGGCCACTAATGTTTTTCCAATAATACAACCCCAGATCATTATGCCTCCACTGCCTTGTTGGCGTCTCAAACGCTGATGGCGATTCTGTCCGTTCATTACCCAGCCTTTGCACCATCTGTCTGGCCCATCAAGTGTTCCTCGAGTTTCGTCTCTGAACAAAACTGTCTGATGACAGGATACCCAAGATCCTAATGTACAGCCAGTTAAATCAGGGCTACAGGAATGTAGGACACCCATGGCTAAGATCCAAAGACAAGCTGAAAAGCAACTTGTCAGCAGTCAATATATCACATAACACCCTTGAGCACTTAGCCTTGGAGAGGGTAGAATGGAGATAAACGTGTTTTAATGGACTCAGTAATTTTCAATCTGCTTGTCTGAATCATCTTCAAGAAGTGAGAGCAAAATCTAAAAGGTCAGCCAATCCAACAGTGATCTCATCTCATAATCCTCACACTTGCTCCATATGTGGCCTCCTTTGTAAATCATTAGCGGGTCTTAAATGCCACTTAAGATTATCGCATAAAATTTCATAACTGAATCAACTAAGCTGTCAGATCTTCATACATCGAAACAGATGGAGATAGTCCATTATATATATATATATATATATATATATATATATATATATATATATATATATATATATGAATAAAGGACTAATGATAAATTTTTAAAATCTGGCATTTGGTCATTTGGTCATATTTTGGAAATTGCTTTAGGCGAAAAACTTCTCAAATACTTACACACACACACACACACACACACACACACACACATATAATGGCCGACTACTCTCATTTACTGAACACACCTGTTTGTTAGGGCAGTTAACCAATAACTGTTGAAGGCACCTACTCAGGCAAATTTTTGTTAAATACTCAATGAGTTCACCTCTGGTTTGTACTGCAATTATGCTGAGCAGACCTTTATTACAGTTTATGGAAGAGAACAAATAATCTGGCAGGATCAGAAGTTTGAACAACACCAGTATACTAAACAGTCGGTCATGGCGACTTGTGAATTTGTGCTAGTACAACCACTTTCCAAAGGTGCCACAGCCTTGGATCACATCCGTTGAATTGAAAAGTCATGAATCGCTTTCCTGACAAATTAACTATGGTGAGATTCAAGCCCAGGTCTCATACTAACTTTGTTTACATCTTAGAGGAAGATGCTAAACAAAGTATCAAAAAACAGGAAAATTTAATTAGAAGTAAAGAAAATAGTGCTGAACTGTTTGCTAATACTGGTCCTCCTATTGAGAAGTGAGTTTTGGACAATTTCCTCACAGCATCTTGCAGCAACAGAGATGTAATTCTATAGAAGGATGCTGAGAATATATCAAACATGTGAGCAATGATGAAGTTTTAAGGAAAAATATGCTTAGAATTACAAAGTGATAGTTGAAATTTCTGCAGCATATAATGAGAAAAGAGAGCTTGGAAAATTTGACACTCACAAGATATACTGAAGGCAAGAAGAGCAGAGGGAAGCAGTATCTGACCTAATGTGTAACTTGGTAGGATTTTTGAGGTGATGAATTATTTGCATGAATTGCACAAAATTTTGACCAATGACGAGTCAACCTACAAGAGAGTGTGGCACATGCCTGGCCAATGTAAGCGTTTGTTGATAGATAGTGTTGGAGATACAATCTCCCAAAGGACATAATAATTCATATGCAACATTATTTTTACATAGAATGGATTTTTGAGGGGATTAATTATTTGCATGAATTGCACTGAATTTTGACAAATGACAAGTCAACATTATGTCCTTTGGGAGATAGTATCTCTAATCCTAACAATCAACAAACAACCTAAATTTTTTCCTTGGCCACATATGCACCACCCTTTCTCATAGGTTGACTTGTCATTTGTCACAATATGTTATTGATTCTGACCTTGCATCTCAGCTTCAGTCACTTCCCACCACCATAATATAGCTTCCCTGTGCCTTTTTTTATAAATACATTCATAATCATTGTTTTGATGAACTTTACTCTATGGTAACTATGAATTTAAGTGCAGTACCAGATTAGCAACAAGGTCTTATCATTTTACAGTTGAAATGGATGTAACCATAAATTCTATCAGTTTTTTCACTTACCCTTCTAACTTGTGGAACACTCTCCAGTTTCTTGCTTTTCCTGCCAACTTGGATCTTGAAAAATTTAAATGCAATCAATGTCAATCGTTATCTACTGTCTTCTTGATTCCTCTTCTTTTATTTTTCTCGCTCCTTAATAATGTTTATCTTTTTCTTATTCTTTCACACTGAGTAATCCTTTGTGCCTTAGTGGTTTTACTGCTTTGATTGAAAAGAAATTGCACAAATATATAAATCATTGAGAGGAACAGCATGCTGCCAAATTTCTTTAATGTTTGCATGCAGTTGATCCTGATGTTCAAGTTGGCCTCGCTCAAACCTTTGTATAGATGAGAAGCAAGACAGACACCATCTCCTTCACTCTGATACTTTGTATTCCCAAAAATGCTTCAGATTATCTTTGAGTTTATCTTTGTAATACAAGAGTTGCCTTCCACCAGATCTGCTTTTTCAGAAGCTAGCCAAAAAGAATTTGTCTTGGAAGTTTGCTATCACTCATATGGGAAAGATGTCCTGCCCACATGAGTTGGATTTTCATTAGGATGGCTTCAATACCCATCATGTTGCATTTAGTCAGAACTTCACTGTTTCTAATGTGATCACCCAGCTTTCTGTTGCAGATCATACATGGGCAACACATGTGGAAGGCATCAAGTTCATTGATGCGTTGTCGTTAGTGAGTTCAAGATTCTGCACCTGGAATAGTGATGTCAGTATTACTGACTTGTGTAAATCAATTTTCACTTTTAATGAAACATCACAGGTTTTCCAAAGTA
>OZ038480.1:79209037-79216537 GCA_964036315.1 Acanthosepion esculentum
GAAAATAATTTGCAAGAAACTTAAAAAACAAAAGCAGAGCAATAACCAGTGGGTTAGGAAAAGCAAGGAGAAACTGAAATAGCTGAAAACAAAACTTAGATGAAAACAAAAAAAAAAAAGAAAATATGTGTTGGAGGCTATTTTTTCTCTCTAAGGCATTTTTATCCAAGTGAATATTTTTTCCACTTTTAATTTTCTCCCTTTTTTCTTGCAATCATTTTATTTATTGTACCAATTTTTTTTTGTTGTCTTTGTCCATTCTTATGCGTTACCTTTACCTTACTCTGACCTAATTGGAAAATGTGCTGAGTTTGGTTGGCTGAATCTGGCTCATTCAGCATCTTTCTACCTCTGAGGGGGAGAGGGGCACCAGCAGGTCACATGGAAAACATGATATTTGTACATTAATTTATAGGACCTGCGATTGGCTTGATATTAGACAGGAGAGTGCAAAATGTCACCCAGAACCTCACCCTGCATAACATGGCTGTATGGAACCCAAAACCAATTACTTAAAAAAACTAAAACAAAAAAGTAAATAAGTAAAGAATAAATAAATAAACGGTAAAATGGAACAAAATCTGTAAAAAGAAGCAGGATC
This sequence comes from Acanthosepion esculentum, assembly GCA_964036315.1. NCBI lineage: Eukaryota > Metazoa > Mollusca > Cephalopoda > Sepiida > Sepiidae > Acanthosepion > Acanthosepion esculentum. The sequence continues at coordinate 79,209,639 of OZ038480.1, forward strand.
TTCAGCAACATACAATTTGTCTCCCTTCCAGGCAATGATAGGAATCTTTGGGTCTATGAGCCAGGGCTGAAGAGAAAGTTGTAAAAACAGCTGAGTGATAGTGTGTAATTAACAAAATACTTATCCTCTGGCTTCTTGCAAGTAATTGAGGCAGTGTTCTATACTGCTGCTGCTGCTGCTTGCCTCTTACTAGGGCCTTTCTCGATTGCTAATTTGGGCCAGTCTACTGTTCACCCTAATGAGGTTTTTTGCTCTGTATCATTAGCTCTGATCACTTGGAGGAAGTCTTAGAGTATGAAAATTAGTTGCCAGGCCCTACGGCATTGAAAATAATGTAGAAACAATCAATATTAGCATCAACACCCTGTCATTCTCATCCAAAGTAGACAATTGCCATTACAATTATTATAAGCATTAATATTATTATCAGCACTGTTAGAAGCAGAAGAAATGGCACCAATGTCATCATCATGAACACTTACCATGTCTTTTATGTCAGAACTGTTCTTGGTATATGCAGAAGGAAAATGGTGGTGCGAAAAACTACAGAAGGTGATATAAGAAGAAATTGAGTTGAAAGAAATAATATGAAATTTGAAAAAATAAAATCAATTTTTTTCCATAAAATTATTGAAATTCAAATAAGAAATGGAGAGAGGAGAATGCAGATGATGTTTTGAAGTAAAAAAATTGCATATATGAATCATCAGAGAAAAATATCCGCAGAAAGACAGGAACTGTTATTCCAATGACATCTTTTATATTGTTTAATCAAAAGAACAGGTGAGAAGCTGAAGAGTAATCAGAAAAAAAGGAATGATTCAGATAAGCAAAATAGAAATTCTGGTAAGACTTCCTGACACAAAGAAAGTCTAAAAGAAATTGAGAAGAATGAAATAATAAAAACACAAATGAATGAATGAGTCACAAAAAGATTGTAATAAATACATGCATAAAAAATTCAATGAAAATGAGATAAATTGTAAGGACTTGATAAAACAATAATGAAGAATATTAAATGAATTTTAAAAAAAGAAGAAATATACAAAATAGTTTAATTAAAGTTTCTTAGACTGTTAACAGTTAACACTGCTCATATATTTTTAATTTTTTTGTCTGTTTTCATCTAGTATGAAAATATTACAATTTGAAGACAAGTACTAAAACAGTACTAAATTTAACATTTTTCAAGTAAAACCCAAGATTAAATATTTACAAAGTGAAGATAAATATTTATTTATTTTACAGGAATAGAGGTTTATCATTTGTTCCCCTTTTAGGATTGAGTTTCTGGTTCCTTCTAAAGTCTGATGATAAACTGCATCACGAAGCAAGGCCTCTGATCAGGAGATTGGAGGTTTTGAAGAGTGTGGAAACACCTCTTAATTGCTGTTGTTCCCAGATCGATCCTGACCTGTTAGGGCCCCAGCTATGCATAAATAGTGAACACCCAAACACTATGAAAGGATAAAAATACATTTTTATAATAAAAATACCAGCAATACATTTTTATATAAAAAAAATTACCAACACTACCTATTTATAGTAAAGTTACCAACAATACAGTTGAGTTCAAAATATTTAGATTTCAGCATTAAATTACCTTGAGGTTGATATGCTGCTAAACAAATTCAACCAGCCTTCTAAAGCCTTTCTTTCTCTTTCACTTCCAGTGACCCTTTGCATATTGGTGGCATTATCTTCATTCTTGGGGTAGTGATTTTTTACTATGTAACTCTATACCTCAAGTGGATCTTGAGCTTTGTACAGTATGAACATCATTGTAAAAAGACTCTTAATCAGCAAACATCTTTAACTGATGCTTCATTAGCGATCAGATGATTTAAATATTTTCCATTTTTACAGGAATCATTCATTCACAATTTGAATCTAAATGACTAATTGGTAACTCTGGGTATCATGAAATTAGTATTTACCTATTTTCATGAGGTTACATCATTTCCTGGGGTATTTGCTGTTAAATAAAGCTGGAAGATCAAACCAAAGACAGTACAATCTCTGCATGTATACTTTTTGAAGAGAAACAAGGTGGTAAATGGGGACAACTTGATGCAAAGAATACACAACAACATTGTGCATAAAATTCTTCAAGGAATATCATAATGTTAAAAAATATGAAATTTAGGAACCTAAGATTTGTTTTATTTCTCTTGTTTATTTTTATAATGTAAAATAGTTAAACTATCATTTTTATAATTGTTGCATATAATTAAAGTGAAAATAAGATTTAAAACTACCATTTAAAAAAGAATTTTACCATTTTTTACCTGTTTTGAATGAATATTCATTTAATCTTTTTCTGACATTTAAGGATTAGATGTCATATCTGTTTAGGGCATAGGTGATTATGGCTCTCCACAGTTTTCTTATCTTTATTATCTGTTAATTGCCATGCATTCTTGGGACAAAAAGTAGAGTGGTTTCCTGTAGCTTTCTCCATGTTTTGGAATTCAGAATTTTCCATATCTTAGAATGGTGCCAACCAAGGCTGCAGAGCACATTCTACCTTGCTATTAAATCATAATTGTAGGGAGAAGAGATGGTATTTATGTGAAATTTTATCTTGGCTCACCAATTCCATTTTCTGTGCCAATAATTCAAGAAAATGGAATAGGTGAGTTAAATTGAAAAGATAAATATAGTCAACTTGATGAATGTTTAATATTCACACATTATGTTGAAATTATTATCATTATTGGGTCTGGTTTCTTCTAAAAACAACAAGAGAAAAGATTTGTTTGCAAGAGATTCTTTGTGCACAAATTTGAAATATTATCTTTATTCTGTGCTTCTTCCGGCTTGAATCTTTAAAACAAGGTTTTATTACAATTATTATTATAATTATTATTACTTATTATTACAATTATATTCTTTCAAACTGACTTTCACATCTTTGTTGTTTGGAAAAAGAAGATATCTAGTGTTTGATGCAAAATAACAGAGCTAAAATTTATACTATATACTACAAATAAATATTCATTTGTTCCTCACCATTTGGTACAGGTGAGGAAACACTGTATATTTATCATTAGTATATATATATATATATATATATATATATATAAATAAAGATAGATAAACAGATAGATAGATGTGAACAGACTGACACAGATAGATAGATAGATAGATAGATAGATAGATAGATAGATAGATAGATAGATAGATATAGCCAGTGTAGGAATCAACACTGCATAGTTACTATCAGTTTCATACCTCAATGTGATTTTCATGTCCTGGAAATCACATTATGGTGTGAAAGTGGTAGTCATGCTTTGTAACACCTCGAAACAACACTAATATTTGGAACTGGGAACACTAATCTTATCCTATATAGAGAATGCTTTGATTTCAGTCACAAATGCTTTACTCAGATGGAAATAATATCATTTGTAGAAGTACTATGGTAATGGTAATATTAGCTGTTTCCTTATGAGGAAACATTTGGCATTCATTGACCAAGCAGGCAGTGTTGTTGGCAGTTGAAATTTATAAAATCTTTTAAAACAATTTTTCAGGAAAATAGGTTTCTTAAGTGCAGTCACTGTTATTTCTCTTTTCGGTATTGATGGGAGTTTCCTTCCTAACCTTTCATTTGAAGTAGTGTGGAATGTTAACATCTTGATTATGCTATTATTTTCTCTTTGAGTTACATGTGCTATCCATTTTAGTTGTTACTGCTGTTGGTAGTCCTCAAGTGATGTAGTTTCTGTTATTTGGTTCAGTTCTTGTTTGTGAATCTGTGACACCCGTCCACAATGTTCAAAGAAGGATGGTCTTTGCCCGAGCCATTTTTAATCTTAGAAAACAATTGTATACAGCTGACAGTTAAGATATTTCTGAATGAGTTTAGTGCCATGCATGATATCCATACGAAAGTCTTGATCAGACGAGGCTAATTAATAACATTATTTGACTTTTCAGGTTTATGTTTTAGTTTTGTAGCAGTTTGCAGTGTTGGGCAAAACTACACTAAGCACAGCCTATTCTACATTCAATTTCCTTATCTCCTATACTAAATTTGTTCTAACTGATCCATTTACCAATGTATTTGAAGTGTTTGCTATTTACTAATTCCATATCCAAAATTCCTAAAGCAAATTAAAAAAAAAATATTCATAGAGAAAATAATCAGGATTTTCATAATATTCCAATATTTTACTTTTAAAATGATAATAAATGAATAACTTTTAAAAAATGAATGGCTACTGAAAAGAAGTATAACTTCAATGTAGTAAATAATAAAAGAAGACAGAATGTCTTGTCTGCAAGAGGGGGGGCACACAAAATGCAAACTAATGGGTGCGATAGGTAAATTGTCACGATATTATATTTTTAATTTCATGCATGTTCATTGTTTGTTTTTGATTTTGTCAACTTCACATTATAGTAAGATCAGTTGGACACCATCTGTGAATAAAAAAGCACCATGATGCAATTCACTCTGCCAGAAATTTGGAATCAACATGCTGTACTGCTTGGCATTCACACCGGAAGTGCCAATATGAATATTTCAAAGTTTTTGGGTGTCAATCAGAGGAGAGGATTCAGAAAGAGTTAGATGAGTCTAATGGTGATTACAAAGGTACAGCAGTTTGGAAAACTAACCCTGATCTGAACTAAAGAACTCCTGAGTTTGTTGGAGGCATACATCAGTTGTTCTCAACCTGTTTTGACTAATGTACCCTTTTCATCATAAGTAAGGATATCATTTCAAAACTTTTCCAACATTGTTTGACTCAAAAGGTACATTCCAAATAATGTGAACATTATTACTGAAAATCTTCATTCTTTTCTGTATTAATATATATACATTTAAATGGATTATTTTTATAGTGACAAAAAACACAAGAGCTTGCAGAAAGAAGACCCATGCGTGGATCAATGCACATTGTGGGCTGTGCTGTCTTGGAGAGTTTCAAAATTAACACTTTAAGTTTACCAATCTGTGGCCCCAATTCCCCTCATGAAACCCTGAAATTCCCCCAGTGGGTAATTTCCCACTGGTTGAGAACTCCTGGCCTACATTAAGTGCTTTGAAGTGGTAGTACTGCCTTGGGGTAAGAGGGTGGCTGCTGGAAAACCCTTTGTCTGGCAACAGGACTCTGCACCATGCCACAGACAATTTCTGCGACCACATCACCCTTTCATCTGGCCAGCTAACTCCACAGACTGCAACACCATTTTTTATTATGTTTGGGGTGCAGTTGAGCAAGTGACCAACAAAACTCCTTGTAACATCAAAGATGAACTGAAGGCAAAGATTATGGCAGCATTCACCAACTTAAACATGCAGACCATCCAGAAGAGATGCAAAAGATTCTGAAATCATCTGGATTCCATGGTTGAAGCCAATGGTGATTTTAGTGAATGAATTTACTCTCTAGTATTTCAAGATGTTTTTGTGTAATTTTGATAAATATATCTGTTAAAATGAGATGTCAGTGTTATTTTCATTTTTGTGCAATTTAGATACACATCGCACCCTGTACAAATTAAAGATGTCAAATTCAGTAAAATACAAATGTTCAAATATCTGAGAAGAGTATGGAAAATGTGACACTGAAATCCAAAGATGTATTGCGATAACAAAAGATGCATTTCGAAAACTAAACAAAGTATTAAGAAACAGAAAAATTTCCATAGAAACAAATAAAAGAGTGCTGTGTAATATCAATGAATGCTGAACAATTTCCTCAGAGATAAAGAAGAGACTTGAAACAACAGAGATGTAGCTCTACAGAAGGATGCTGAGAATCCCATGGATGGAGCATGTAAGAAACAAAGAATCTTTAAGGGAAATGGAGATAAAACGTTTACTTAGAATTAGAAAGAGAAAGTTGAAATTTCTTGGACACATAATGAGGAAGGAAGGCTTGACACTCACAGAACATACTGAAGACAAGAGTGACAGAGAAATAATGAGAAGAGCCTACTTAATGAACTTGTGTAAAAGAATGGTAGAAGAGAGAATTGGAGGGATGGTGAAAAGACAAGCCTTACTAAGAGCTAGAAAACCTAGGAAGTTGTGGAGAGACATAATAATCCATGACCTGAAGAATGTGGCATGTTATATTTAGACATGAAACTGTCTCATGGAATATGATGAAATAAATTATAAACAACAAATTGGATTGAGTGTTTGGTAAGAATGTCATTTTATGCTAATGCCTGAAATATTCAAACCACCCCCGCCACTATTTAGTCTTAGTGCCAGTCATTTTCTTTTAGAATTGTCATTATCATAACATCGCAAGAGAAGAAAATATGATGATTCTACTGTACAAATTTAATTCTACAAGCAAAGAATCAATCCCCAAAGAGATTTGAAGTGACAGATAGAAAATAATAAATAATATATGTACACAAACAAAAATTAATATTTTAAAATTTTATTTATGAAAGAAAAGCTTGAATACTATATTTTTAAATTGCCATGTCGAAATTAGTTGTCATAGTTAAACATTCTGTAATGTGGAAGCAAATATTTTATTATATTCTAATTCATGGGTTTGAAGATCTTATAAAATTAACGTTTGATAATTAAAGAATAGGTAACAATTTAATTCTTTTTTAAATTAGAAAAAAAAACTAAAAGAAAAATAAGTGTTTTCAAATGTTTCACTTCAGCTGATTCATCCAGGGTGAAAAAGCACCCAGTTCATACCACTTAATCATTGTTAAGTCACTGTTGGTTTTTAAATTTTATTTTATTTTCCAATTTGCTTCTGGCAAATCTCTCTCTTTCTCTCTCTCTCTTTTTATCTTGTTTTCTTTTTTTTCTCTTTTTTCAATTCTTCAAGTTTTTCCTGTTTTTAATTTTATTTTCACTCCGTTCTCACTTTTTATCAGCCCTTATCTCATTGCTTCACAGTTTGTTA
>OZ038480.1:79219037-79231537 GCA_964036315.1 Acanthosepion esculentum
AGTCTAGGTTCTGAGATATGTCTCTTTGTGATGAACACCACGGTGACCAGCTACAAGTTCTGGTTGATGAGGCCCTGAAGGTGGTCATATGGGGGAACAACAGCCAAAACTGTGGTGAGCTTGCTGAACACTTCCAGGATTCTGATGAAACAGTCAAACTTCACCTGCACCACATAGGAAAGGCATACAGGTTGGGCAAGTAGTACCCCACACTGTCAGAATTCAAAAAGCAACAATGCGTGACAATGTTTCTCAGCACTGCAACATACCCATATTTGATCGAGTGCTCACCAGTGACAAAAAGTGGCTCCTGTATGACACTCCCTAGCATGCTAGACAATGGAATCATTGTCACCATGGCATCCTGTGCCACACACCAAAAGATCACTTCTAAACCCATGCAAGATCATGCTCTTTATCTGGTGGACTAGTTGACAAGTGGTGTACTATAAGTTGCTACCAATTGGTAAAACCATCACTGAGGACCTGTACTCACAGCAGTTGAAGCAGAAGGAGCCAGCATTGTTTAATTGCAAGGGTGTACTGTTCCTCCATGACAATGCCAGGCCTCATGTGGCATGGATGGCCAGGGATACCATACAATGACTTGGCTGAGAGACACTGTATCATGCACCTTACTCCATAGACTTTACGCGAAGAGATTACCACCTCTCCCATTCCCTGGACAACCAATTTTGCGGGAAATTCTTTGCAAATGAGGCAGACTTGTGGCAGGCACTCACAGACTTATTTGCATCCAAGACACCTGTTTTTTTATCAGCAGAGAATTCTGCAACTGAAGGTACATTGTCAAAATATTCTGAATGCTGATGTGGATTATTTTGAGCATTTGTTTGCTGTATAACATTTTTTCTAATAAATCAAAATTGCTACAAACTTTTTTGGTTACCTTGCAGAAGTATGATGAAAATACTATCACACACAGAGACACACAGACTCACACACACACACACACATACATACATACATATATATATATATATATATATATATATATATATATATATATATATATAACGGCGTTAGTATGTCATAGATATAATAATGTCCATAATAGGGGAAATAAATGGAAGTGGTGACCCCAGACGTGATCTTATTTACCTGACATGTGATATTATTATCACCCATTAACTGTTGAATAAGACATGATATGAATATGCAAGAAAATATGAAATGTTCATTTCTTGTATAAAACTCCATAAACAGTGTGTCAATTAACAAAATATGGCTTTAAAACATATCTTTCCATCCTGGTAAATGATGGAACAGAATAGCTGAAAATAAAAGGAATGACAAACATGCTTTGTTCTCAGACTTTTATACTAAGACATACAGAAGACTATATATACATATGTACATGTGTCCCATGCAGAGAACAATATATCATATATCTACACAGGAAGCAGAGTGTAAGAAGAATAAAAAGATATAGTCTTACATATAAAGGGTGTTCCATTAATTTGGATTGATTTTAAATGTGAATTAAGTTTAAAATTGGTCCAAGTTATTGGAACACCCTATAATATGGAGATTCTTCTGTGCTTCTAGAGAAGCCGTTCTTAGGTCTCCATATTTAAGTGGACTGGATTCAACTACTATATCCCAAGCGAGGACATATTCTGTGAAGGGGCAACAGCGAGTTTTGGGGTTTCTCAATTTGAGGACTGCAAGCCAGAGTTTCTTTCTCTGAGAAAGATATATTCCCAAAGTGAAATGGTACCATGAACTTATAAGTTGTAACATTAGGCATCTGATATTGTGTTGATGGCTGACACAGAAAGAAAGCCACAGGATGAACATGCACATGTGACTTGACACCAATAAGTTTACTGACTGAATGACTAGCCACTTTTGTCACTGTATGAAGTGGCCATCACATGACACATGTGACTTATATCCACGAAAGGGAGATAATCGTCTTCTGTAGGCCTACAACAGTTGCAACACACTTCTGCTTGAATTATACAATTTGTTCTCACTTTACCTTTTTTAGAGTTCCTGTGGCTTTCTCTCTGTGTCTGCCATCAACACAATGTTATTTGCATATTTTATTTTGCTACAATTGTATCGACTAATAATAAATCCTGGTTGAACTTCTATTTCTCTTAGGATTACCTCATTGTAAAGTTGAAATAAATTCAGTGAGATGATGTGTCCTTGTCTTACACCCACTTTCTATTTTTATATCCTTATTTAATTCCTTTTCTATTCATATACAGGATGTTTCTTTCCAGTAAATGTTCTGGGTTATTCTAATTCCTTTCCAAAATTATTTAATTACTTGATGAAAAAAGAAACTATGGTCTGATTCACTTAATAAATCAAACAGGTACTTAAAGAAAAAATGCAATAGCAAATTCTCTGTCATATCTTTTCAAAAGAGTAATTTTGAACAGCCATCAGAAACTTTAGAAGTTCTGGGGAAATCTTTAAACATCATTGGTCACCATTTTTGCAGTCAGTCTACACAGGTTTTTGTTGCTATCTGAGTGTCGGGATTCCAAACATTTAACAATAACAACAACAACTCATCTTTTAAATGAAACATAAAAAGATTATTTTCTGGATGAAAAGTAGAAACAGAATTTTAGTTGAAATAACATATTCTGAAATAAGCAACAGCAATAAAATGTTCAATTTTCCCTGCAGTGAAGTTTGTTTTGTAAAGTAATTAACCGTTTGTAGCACAGTGTGATATGTGTGGACAGAATTGCTTTATGATGGTCATCCTAATGTGTTTGAGAGTTTGTAGACAAAGACTTAGTAAGCAGTTGCTGGTTAATTCCTTCTATTTTATGTGTGGACAAGATCTTAGTCAGCAGCTGCTGACTGTCTCTATTCCATTGGGGGATTCAAAATCTAATATCACATAAATGTGCAAACTTTTTGAAGACAAGGTTTTTATTGGTTAGAAAATAATTTCACATTGGCTCATGAAAACCTTTTTCTCAAATTTGTGGGAGTGGTGAAGGGAGTTATTGTTATTTTCTAAATGCTCCAAAACTGTAGTTCTACAGCTATGTCTGCAAGTATTTTGACAGTATTTATCCTAGTAATGATTGTTTATCAAACAAACCCAATGGGATGTCACTGGTTGAATTATATATATATATATATATATATATATATATATATATATATATATATATATATATATATATATAAGATTTAATTCCAATAGAAGAAACCATCAGAAATTTTAAAAAACTAAGAAACTGCTAGCTTTGATAACTGTAGATTTATTTGGTGTGACTGTAGTATTTATTGTATTATTATATACAAAAATCTTTGATAACTGTAGATTTCTTAATCTTAAAACATATTTGTTGAAATTTTTTATTAAAATAAATCTAACGGTTTTAAACATGAATTACAGAATTAATAGAACAGAATCATGTTTGTAGGTAAGTTAAGCACTGTTTTGTCCTTTTAGTAATAAATGAGTGACTAATTGGAGAGAACAAGTGCAGTCAATAAAAATCAACATGCCTTAGAGTTACTTTCTACTGTTAAGCAATTTCTTTGGTGTGACTGTAGAATTTATTGTATTATTATATACAAAAATCTTATGGAAGCTATTTTGACTTGAGACTTACATGCATTAAAAACTAACTGATCATCATGCATTTAGGCTTTCTTTATTACCAAAGATAACCATAATCTGCTTTTAAGATTGTCAATTGCTCACAGAATTACAGAATTATTGCCAGCCAACTTAGATCACCTTTATTTTTTCTTTCCAAATCCCTTTGAAGTTGCATCTGGAGTTAATGCTGAATAGTTCCTTCCATTAAAGCAAATATTTTACCATTTTATTCAGAGCTGCAATTGTAGAGATCAGAAACAGTTTAAGAGGAAAGATAACAAACAACAACACTGGGTAAACGTTATCTCTGGTTGTTACAAATATTGATTAACATATATTCAAAATGTAAGCTTCAGGATAAAAAAAAAGACTCCTGAAACTGTAAGCTAATTTGTGTAGAGGTGGCTTTTGCAGATGGAAGAAAAAATATTAGCAAACTACAAATTAGGCATAATTATATAATGAAGTGGAGAAGTTTTAACTTTTATTTTTAGCAACAAGGTAATTGAGAATAAATTAAGATATAAAGAAAAACAGATATTTGATAAAAAACAAAACAGTATATTTTTCAAAACATTTTCTTCACATGTTTATTTTAAAAAATAGAAAAAAAGTAATTCAATAAAAACATTCTCAGAGAATGGCCTTCACAGTTATCTCTTGTCCAAGATCAAGTGGCTGTTGTCCATCTTGGGTATCATGTCCCCCATCATGGAAGCCTTCAATGAGCCCATGATATTCTAGGGTCACTGGTTGGTCACTTTCTCAATGATATCCAAGATGGGGGACTCTAGAAGATTCAAAGCATATGTAGCAGTCCATGGAATTCAGTTCAGAGGTTGATCACTGCATTTAACATAACTTTTATATATGTGGTGGAATTGGTTCTGATGTAGGCCTTCGTCAGTCAGGGTTGACCATGGGTAGCATCCTAGTTGTCTGCTTGGCTGGAGCATCAATGTCTGTGACTGTAGAGGTCAATGTGGGCATGACAATTTCTGTTACAGAGGTTGCATGTGTGTTCTGTTTCTGGTCTGCTGAAGCTGTCACTTTGCTTTCTGCAGGCTCGCCTTTCAGTGGCAACTTGTGTCAGCTTCTCCTCCCTTGACTTGAGGTGTTTGGTCAGGGTTCCTCTCCATTTGGATTGTATGGCTGCCAGGCTCTCCCAGGACTCTGTGTTGATGTCCACAGCTTTCATGTCATGCCTTATGACATCACAGTACTACAGCTGTGGCTGCCCAGTGGGTCTCCTTCCAGAGGCAAGCTCTCCATGCAGGAGGTCTTTGGGGATGTGGCTATCTGGCATGCAATGGACATGGTCTAACCACTGTCTGAGCAGTGTGAACATGCTGAGCAGACCTGCTCAAGACAGGACCTCAATGTCTTGCCATGCTATTCCTATGTGAAAGGTATTCAGAGGCCTTTCTTGGCCCTGATGTAGTGCAGTAAGAAGTCCAGAAAATTCAAATCATTGCTTTATCACTGATGTGGATGGTGAAACTGATTCTGATGCCCTGCAGCAACATATGGAACAATATAATATTGCCCTCTTTCAACTAACTTGACCATTAGAAATAATGTGAAGTTGGTGTACATAATTGTAGGTATGTCCATGGCATCCACAAAAAGTGATCTGCCATTCATCCTGTTCACTTTATTGTTTTTATTGATGTTCTTGCCATAGACAATGCTCATCTCCTTAGGGTGTTTGAGCATGTCTAGCAAACACCTCAGTTGGATCTTGAATCTTGTTGGACATGAACTACCCACTCCTCAACATGTGTGTCCCTGATGTCTTCATACACCATATATCTGAGAGTGGATTCTGCCACCTTGAATTGATTAGCAATGACCTTCCTGAACTTGCTCAGGTCATAGATGATGATGTCTTGGATATGTTGGGCAAGCTTGGTCAGACATATGACATCTGACAGCTTAGAATGTTTCTTCCTTTTGGTCACAGATGACACATTCCTGACCTTGAACACAAAGAAAATTGACCATTTCAAGATGTTAGCTGTCTCCAAGTTTCTCTGGCTGGGGGTCAGTACCACAAGCATGGCTTGCATTTTCATTTCCTGTGTCAGTGAGGAATCTGGCATGTTAATGCTCTTGATATGCCTGGAAAAGAAATGAGAATATTAAAATTTGGCACATGCCATAGAAATTACATTATCTTCAATATATGACCTGTTAAAGGTGTGTTCTAAAATATATGGCACACACTGTATATATATATATATATATATATATATATATATATATATATGTATGTATCTCAGGTGTGCCATATACACATACACATACACACATGTGTGTGTCTATATATATATATATATATATATATATATATATATATATATATATATATATATAAAGTGCTATAGATCTTACACCACACCTTTAGCTAGACATATATAGAAGATGACTTAGGATAATTTTCTGTGGCATGCAGCAAATTTTAACGTTCTCATTTCTCTGTTAGACATATTGAGAACACTAACATGGCGGCTTCCAATCTGACACAGGAAATGAAAATACAAGCCATGCTTGTGGTTCTACTGTATATATATATATATATATATATATATATATATATATATATATAAAAAGGACAAGAAGAAAATCTTTTATGTCGGCACATTTTATTCCTTGAAGAACTTTGTGAAAGCAAGCGTAGAAATTTTATTTATTAAACTGTTTTTATACACATGGATAATGTGGAGAAAAATAATGGTAACTTCAAATTTTGAATTAGAGTACACTTTAAAATATTTTAAAAACTTACTGAGTAAACGAAAGGTAAACTATGGAGGATGCTAAGTGATGTAATTTATCAGCTCATTAAATAAAAGTGAGTAGATGTTTTGTTACTGATTTAAAAATATCTTATTTTTATTTATTTATTTTTATTTTATTTTATTTATCTAATTAATTGAATATATTTTAATTTTTGGTTTCATTTTATATTTTTTTATATATTTTTTCTGAGTATAAAGACAAGTTACTAAATGTTTCTCCACTTCCTAAAGAAAGAAACATACTGGCATAAAAGGTTTTCCTCTTGTCTTTTATTTATATCATCTTTAGAGATATATTTATATCTGAATTTCTACACACACAAACCCTCACACACACACACACACATATAACAAGAACAATATTGGGGAAAATGAATAACAAAATTGAAAATATTTTCTTGCAACAAGAAAACTTTTTCCACTTTGTCATACATCTCCCCCAATATTGTTCTAGATATATAAAAATATACATCATTATCATATATATATATATATATATATATATATATATCAGCTCAACTAGACTTGTTCTGTGAAGATCCGAACAATTCAGAGCAACTTGCATCTGTTCTGCATGATCCTAGAGGTTGTAAAAGATGATGATGAAGCCACACTGATCAATTTGGTTCAGTCCAAAGGGTTCAATAGGGCCACCCATCAGTGCCTGGCTGCTATCTTTCAGGCTGCCAGATTCAAACCCAAATTCTGCAAGTGAATCAGCCCAGTGCTGTCATATAGGTTAATGGGAAGTGGTCAAGGGTTTTTGTGCTGTGTCAATCAGTTCATCTGGGTTGTACTTTACTAAATGAAAAATGTATATTTATTATATATATATATATATATATATATATATATATATATATATGCATGTTTCATTAAAAACGACAGACAAGGTACTACAGTTAAGCTTTTTATTTAATTTTTCTTGTGTTCAAACAAGAGCTTTCTTTTCTGGACAAAGGATGTGTAAGAACTGTCTGAACACAAGAAAAATTAAATAAAAAGCTTAACCGTAGTATCTTGTCTGTCGTTTTTAATGAAACATGCATAAATGAAGGATTGCTGCCTAAATATACAACTATATATATATATCTATATATATATGTATATTAGCACAACTAAGAAACTCTTTGAAATAAGCATTTTCATAATTGGTCTGATTTGGAGAAGTAGGTTAAGCTGAGAACTTTTCACAAATTACTCTCATATATATATATATATATATATATATATATTGTCATCCACAGACAGACTGTTTCGCTGTATCACAGCTCATCAGTGTGGCTAGACGTCCGGTTGCCTCTGGCCAGAATCGAAAACTGGCTGAATTCGCGTCAGTCGGAAATTCTACCCTGAAGCTGTTGGCGCACGGCAGAGAAGAAGGTGAATTTAAGCGTATTTATTTTTAGATAAACACACAGTGACTGAGAGAACTCGATTCGATTTACCGAAGAGTCTTGCATTATTAGCCGTAATAGTCACTGTTTACAAACCCACACATCCTCCCCAGAGAGCTCAACCGAAATAAATTTTTCAGGAGCATATATATATATATATATATATATATATATATATATATATATATATATTAATATAAATTTTGTTTGTACATTATTTTTATAGATACAAATAGTTAGCAACTACAACTACAAACTTCCCATGATTTCTCTGGAATGCTCATATCTGCTTGAAGCATATCTTAACATAAAGAAATGACATAATATATTGTGAAATGGACTAAGTCTAACAATTATTTTAATATATTTTTGTTTGTACATTATTTTTATAGATATAAATATTTTTCAGTAAATGATCTGTTTATAATAATACCTTGCTAACCAGATGCTTCCTCTGTAGCTAAAAGGTATAGCATGTTAGGCTATATTGTGGTTGCGTGTAGGATACAAGTTCGATTTCTGTCAAGGGATACATATTTTCTTTGAGATTTCTCAGATATTCAAGCTGGTAAATGTTGTTTATACTGTTTATTATAAATAGAGGCTTTACTTAAAAAATATTTGTATCTATAAAAATAACGTATTTATTTATTTTTATAGATACAAATATTTTTTAAGTAAAGGCTCTGTTTATAATAAACAGTATAAACAACATTTACCAGCCTGAATATCTGAGCAACTCCTCAGTGCACTAGTGTATATATATATATATATATATATATATATATATATATATATACTAGTTGCACTGAGGAGTTGCTCAAGGCTTTCAGACATCTATTCACACTGAGAAGCTGTGTTACAGCGAAACAGTACTGTCTGTGAATGACATAATTAAGCTCTTGAAAATATATTTCAATTGAGCACTCTTGAGAGACAGCCAAATTCTACAAACAGCAGCTGCCTATGCTAAAACACAAAGCTCTTCAGTAAAATGAATATGAGCACTCTGGTTGACTGGCGTTTGTTTACATTCCTAAAAACAATATGCTAGAATTATCTGTTTCTCTCAGCCAAGTGCTGATGGCTTAGGGGTAGAAACTCCGACTAACACCAAATCAGTCGGGTTTCTGTCCTGGCTTGAGGCTTTTGGACATCTAGTGACACTGAAAAGAAACAGTACTGTCTGCGAATGACATATATATATATATATGTATATATATGTCATTCGCAGACAGTACTGTTTATATATATATATATATATATATATATATATATTAGAGTAAAAAAGAAAGAACAATAACCTGGTGTTCTTATTGATATTTTTATTTTTATTATTTTATCTTGGCATTAAATCAAAAGTTAAGAATTCATTTTTGTTCAGTCATAAACAAGTAAAACTATATGCAGATTAGTCTTTTATAATTTGTCGACACAAAGATATAAAGATGGGTGCACAATCATAAAGTAGTTAAAGTCAAGAACCTTCTGGTCACATCATGGTAGCATTAAATTATATAGAAAGAGCTATATATCCCAACCTCTAGGGTTTAAAAAATTTTAAAAGATTTTCCATAATATCTCTGCATCATTAACCTCATTATAAAGAGTCTAATGGTATGCAAGTGAAGCAAATTTTATTTGGAATTCCATACCTAATCTGATGAAAAATAAAGCAATTCTTAGTCAAGTATTAGTTACAATCAGAGAACTACGTTAAAAATGTCAAAAGTATTTTTGCTTTTTTTAAATTGAGTTATTGGCCCATTTTTAACGGAAATAAACATTTTTCTGCTGATAACAACATTGGCATTAATAATCCTGGAAATAAGAAATTGTATAATTGGCAAAAATGAAGAGACAACAATAATATGATTAGATAGAAGGAAGTTGGCCTCAGAGGAAGTGAATATGTAACTTGACGACAGAGTTTGACAGAGTTAAATAAAATAAAAATAAAATTCATCATTTTGTCAACTGGAATAAATTTTATAATAAAGCGGAACACAAGAAAGACAGAAAAGAAAGAGAGAAAGAGAATGTAAAATAAAAAGATGAGGAGAAGAAGGAGAATGTGAAAGAAAATGAGAGAGTGAAGAAGGAAAAAGTGAAAGAAAAAGAGGGAGAGAAGAAGAAGAATGTGAAAGAAAAAGAGAGAGAGAAAGGAGAATGTGAAAGTAAAAGAGAGAGAGAAAGAGAATGTGAAAGAAAAAGATGATGAGAAGGAGGAGAATATGATAGAAAAAGATATGGAGAAGCAGAAGAATGTGAAAGAAAAAGAGAGAGACGAGCAGAATATGAAAGAAAAGAGAGAGAGAAGAATATGTGAAAGAAAATGAGAGAGTGAAGAAGGAAAAAGTGAAAGAAAGAGAGAGAAGGAGAATATGAAAGAAAATGAGAAAGTGAAGAAGGAAAAGTGAAAGAAAAAGAGAGATAGAAGAAAGAGAATGAGAAGGAAAATGATAAAGACAAGAAGGAGAATGTGAAAGAAAAAGATAACGAGAAAAATGGAAAGTGAAGGAAAAATAAGGAAAAGAAGGAGAATGTGAAATAAAAACGATAAAGAAAGGAAAGTGAATATGAAAGAAAAATATAAAGAGAAAGAATTTGAGCTGAAAAAGAAAAGAGGTGGAAGAAGAAATGGAACTGAATAAGATAAAATAAAAGGTTGATAGTATATGAATAGGAGGAAGGTGGGAAGGAAGTGAAAACTTAAGGTAACGAGAAATGAAAGAGAAATAAATTGTGAAAGAAATATGAGGGATAAGAGTAAAATGATAAAATGTTGTTAACGAATGTGTATTATGGGAGGGAGCCAGAAAGAATGAATTATAACAAAGAGAAAAAGAGTTATGGAAGAGGGAAAGAAAAAAGATGGCTGCAAAGAAATAAGAAAAAAATGAAAAAAAAAAGGAACAGAATCAGAGAATCAGAGAGAAAAGAAGAAAATAATTGATGAAAAATGAAAGGATATAATAGCGGATAAAGAAGATAGGAAGTAATAAAAAGGGAGGGAAAAGTAGTGAGATTGCATAGAAAGAGAGTGTGGAGAAAAAAAAAGAGGAAAATGCAAAGATAAAACAAAAAAGAAAGCAAAAAGAGGTAGAAGAAGAAAATATGAAAACATCTGCAGAAAAAAAAGAAAAAGATGGAAAAAGAAAAGGTAGAAAAGAGAAAGAAGAAAACAAGATAAACATTAAGGTGGAGAATAGAGGAGTCATTTGTAATCTTAATGAAATGTTTATGTCCATTACGCCAGCAGAATTATTTTGAAGCTAAAGCACATTTCTTATAGGGTAGAGAAGAGGTATGTCAGGTAATTAACACTTCCTTCACTAACGATGATGTTAATTGATTTTAAAATGAGAATTCTCTAAAAGTCTCAAGTTCCTTATACACAAATAGAAATGTCTATATAGAAGGACACTTACAAACATAAACTATGTATATACATATATATATATATATATATATATATATATATATATATATAGATAGATAGATAGATAGATAGATAGATAGATAATGCACAGACAAGTAGAATGTATGAGAATTAAGGAAGCAGCAAATACTTTTACAAGAAAAGAGGTAATTCTTTCACTTATATCAGGAATAAAGTCTTTTGTCTTGCTATATCAAAATCTTACTTCATAATCTGCAAGTATTATGCCACCATGCAATTTCTAGGTACCTGCATACAGGCCTGCACTGTTACCTGTCATTTTATATTAATTTATTTAAAGAATCATTTTTTTCTGAGGTAGAATCAGAAATTATTGAATGTTTTCCATATTCATTTCTTATTACTTTCTCTTCACTTTTTCTCTATATGCACTCATGGTAAATTCATATCTATCTATCTTTCTATCTGTGTCAGTTTGTTGATATCTATCTATCTATCCCTCTATCTGTGTTTGAGCACTTGCATGTGGTATAATGATTATCAAGCCTGTCTCACTAGATCAGTTACAACTGAGTAGTGAGTTGGATCCTCACTGTGCCAAATCTAAGCTACACTTAGAACATCCCTATCTATCTCCCAGTCTGGGTTAGGGTTAAATTATGCAAAAATAAAAAAACAACACTAGCATCTCATTTTAAGAGATATATTTACCAAAATCAGACAAAAATATCTTGAAATACTAAAGAGTAAATTTATTCAATAAAATCGCCATTGGCTTTAACCACTGCTTCCAGATGACTTTGGAATCTCTTGCAACTTTTCTGGATGGCGTCCTTGTTTAAGTTGGTGAATGCTGCCATGATCCTTGCCTTCAGTTCATCTTTGGTGTGACAAGAGTTTTATTGGTCTCTCGCTCAACTGTGACCACACATAATAATCAAGGGAGTTGCAGTCTGGGGAGTTAGGTGGCCAGATATAAGGGGTGATTTGGCTGCAGAAATTGTCTGACAGCCATGACTAGGTTCTCCTGCTTGATTGGCATGGTGCAGAGTCCTGATGCCAGACATAGGATCTTCCAGCAGCTACCCTCTTAACCCAGGGAAGCACTATCTCCTCAAGGCATTTGATGTAGCCATCTGTATTGAGCCTGCAGCCCACAGCAACAAATTCAGGAGTTTTTCCTTAGAATGATCAGAGTGAGTTTTCCAAGCTGTCGTACCTTTGTAATCACCATTAGACTTATCCAACTCTTTCCAAATCCTCTGCACTGTCCTCAGATCAACACCCAAACA
>OZ038480.1:79234037-79251537 GCA_964036315.1 Acanthosepion esculentum
TAGAAGTGTCTTTGTACAGAAGGATCCTGAGAATACTATGGACCAAACATGTAAGCAATGTCAAAGTTTTAAGAAAAACAGCAACAAAAGGGACACTTGTATGTAGAATCAGAAAAAAATAGCTGAAATTTCTAGGGCACATAATGAGAAAAGTTGGCTTAGAAAATTTGATACTCACAGGACATAATGAAAGAAGAGGAACAGAGTAACAACGTATATAACCTACCTGACAAGCTTGTGTAAAGGGTTGGCAGAACAGGGATTAGGAGATATAACAAAAAGACAAACTTTACTAAGAGCTACAAAGAACAGAAAATTGTGCAGAGCCTTCATCGCCCCCATACTGAAGTGACAAGGCCCATAGAAGAAGAACAGCAATTCATATTCACTCTACAGTTCAACAGATCTACATTTCATTTCTGAAGTTTCTATAATTTTTCTAAATAATTTTCTGATGTTTCATCATTAAAACAATGATTTTGGAAAGTGAATCAGGGTGAGAACTTTTCATGTATTATTTTCATGCAGCTGTTTCCAATATTTCTTTTCACCTAATGTTTTATTTGTGTAAATTCATAGCAGCAATATTCAGTCATCTTTCCTGGCTTGCTATAACATTATCAGGGAAATCATATATTCCATCATTAATAAACAATCTTAGTTTTGGGACAATGAATTCTTCAAGAGTTTTTCTAATATTTTCAACTTGATGGAATTGTTGCCCAAAATAAGAATGTGGCATGAAATGAAAAACTTTCCCATTTTCTTTCTTTCTTTCTTTCTTTCTTTCTTTCTTTCTTTCTTTCTTTCTTTCTTTCTATGTCAACTAATTCCAGAATCAATAAATGCTATAAACTTCAATGACATTTCTAAAATTTTCCTAACATTGTACAAAAGATGACACTGGAAATTTTTGCATCAACCTTACAGACAAACACACACACACACACATATATATATAGAGAGAGAGGATGTGAAGGTAAATTGTTGCCATTTTATATTTAACATTTCAAGCATGCATGTTGATTGATTTTGATTTTGTCAACTGCAGAGTATAGTAGGGTCAGTTGGGTACCATCTGTGAGAAAAAGACGACCATGATTCAATTCACTCCATCAGAAATTTGGAAATGGCATGCAATAAAGTTTGGCATTCATGCTGGAAGCTCCAATACAAATATTTCAGAGTGTTTGGGTGTCAATCTGAAGACAGTGCAGAGGTTTCAGAAAGTGGTGGATGATATATCCAGTCAACATCATTGTGTTTGGAGTGATCACTTGTTATGGTGACATTATGCCTTCATTCATCTTCCCACAGGGCCTCAGACTCAACATAGAGGCCTATGGTCAAGAGAGTGGCTGATGGAAAAACCTATGTCTGGCAACATGATTCAGTATCCTGCCACACAAGCAGGAGAACCCAGTCATGGCTGTCAGACAATTTTTGCAATCACATCATCCCTTACATCTGGCTACCTAACTCCCTGGATGCCAAACTTTAATGCTGCCAACTTAAACAAGGAGATTATTATGTGTGGAGCACAGATGAACTCCCTGTAACACCAAAGATGAACTGAAGGCAAGGATTATGGCAGCATTCACCAACTTAAACAAGGAGACTGTCTAGAAGAGATGCAGGAGATCCTGAAGTTTTCTGGAGGACATGGTTGAAGTTAATGGTGATTTTATTGAATAAATTAACTCTTTAGTATTACAAGATATTTTTGTCTGATTTTGGTAATCATATCAGTTAAAATGAGATATCAGTGTTATTTCATCACACCCTGTGTGTGTGTATATATATATATATATATATATATATATATATATATATATATATCAGGTTTTCTCCAAATTTTATTCAAGCGCCTACTTACATTTTCTTCATTATATTATTATTTAGTTTAGACATGGTTTTGCAAAAAGAAAATAGTGGTTCAAAATAGGGAATGCTAATTTGCTGGAAATGTGTGCTTTTTCTTTGTTCTGGCTATAATGAGTTTATTTCAGTGCTTTTGCACTAATTATTTACCTATTCTAATTGCTCTAACTTATTCAGCTTTTTAATTAACCATGCAGCTTATTATCAACTCTCAACTGACTTAATGAGAAAGGAAAATAGAGATAAGTTCCCAGTAAAGACATTGGATATATCAGAAAACACATAAACAAATTAAAAAGCACATTTATAACTTTCCCTCCATCTTGAGATTTTACTCAACCCAAACTAAGACATTGAGCTGTTAGTGTCATGATTTTATTTATTTTCATTCTTTGAAAAAAAATGAGTTATATTCACTGAAAATCCTATAAACTGTGTAAGATCACAGTTTATAGGATTTTCAGCGAATATAACTCAATGATTTTAATACAGGTCTATTCACATTGAATTTTCTTGAACAACTCTTTCCACATATTTAAGAATTTATTTAACTATCATACATAGCTGAACTTTTACAAGTGATCTAATTTAAAGACCACAATCTGTTCCTAATTTTGTTCTTTATAGTATTTTAGCTTACATTTATATGTTAGTGACCACTTATCTCTACTTCAATACCCATACAATGACCATAGTTAAGCAACCTTAAGCCTGGTTAGTACCTAGACAATAGACCTCAGTGTTCTAGAATGCTTGCAGTCTAATTAATGAAGTGGGAGAAAACTTTCAGAATATTTAAGAAAAACACCTATTTTATTAAAAGGAGTAGTTGAAATAAGGATATCTAGGAGGGGTTTTATCCAAAAAAGAACCCCACCACTGTAATGTATCTTCCCTGTGCCTTTTCAATAAATATTTTCATGATAATTGTTCTGATGAACTTTCCACTATGGAGACTTTATGAATTTAAGTGCAATACTAGATTGGCAACAAGGTCTCATCCATTTACAGTTGAATTGGTTAAATGTAACCCTAAGTTCTATGTTAACAGTTTCTTCTCTTAAACGTCTCACTTGTGGAAATTTCTTCCAGACACTTGCTTTCCAGTCAACTTTGATCTTCAAAAATTTAAATGCAATGTTAATCATTATCTACTGTCTTCTTGATTTCTCTTCATTTATTGTTCTCTTATTTCTTATTTTTTCACACTCAGTAACTCCTTGTGCCTTAGAGGCTTTGCTGCCTTGCTTGGGGTGAAAGGATTAAACAAGTTGGATTTTACTTAGAGCAAAGCAGTACAGACCAATGTGCCTGCTAATCTTCACAAGTTGCTCTCCTTGACAACTCTTCAACTGGAAAAGGAGCAGTTTACCTGGAAGGGGCTGAGCGGCCAGTTTAGTTTAGATAGGGCACTTACATGGAGAACAAAGAAATCCGAATAAGACATTCTCTTTCAATTACGTGTCCAAGTTCTTTTAATTTGAAGTTACATTGGTAGCAGAGCACATTTACCAACACAATGGCTTCCAATTTTATTCCTCCACCTATTTTAAACACAGATAAATACAACACTTGGAAAAAAAGAAATGCAAGTTTGGGAACTTGCTACTTGCATCAACAAACCTCACCGCATACCCATAATATTTGCATCCCTAGAAGGAAAAACCAAACCGTATTGGAACTAGACATTACCACATTACATGCTAATGATGGCATGGAAAAATTATATGAAAAGTTGGATATGCTCTTTTTAGAGAATGCTAAACAGTTGGCTTTTATGTCATTCAATTCGTTCAAACAATATCAATGACAGAGTGACATGTCAATAAACAACTACCTTATTAACTTCAACCATCATGTTGCAAAGTTAAAGGGCCACAAAATACAATTACCATAGCCAGTACTTGCCTACAGAACATTAAAAGTGCGAATCTGACACCTGAGAAGGAATGACTAGTAAAAGTAACCATCGACAAATTAACACTATCCACAATGTTCAAGCAACTTAAAAAAATTATACACAGACAGTTTTCCAATGCTTCATCCACAAATACTGCACCAGTTGTGATAAAGAGAGATATGGATTGTGCCTACAATGAAAGCAGCCAGGAAGACACTAATGAAGTATATTATGGTCACTTGTCAAACCAGCATGATTCTCAGTTTTCCAGTTGGTGAGCAGAAGAGGACACAAGAACAACATTCCGGTATCTTCTGATAAAAGTTCAGGCTCACTTGAACTTGATGCCAATACCACCAAATGCTTCACATGTGGCTGCAAATTCCAGTTACAATTCCTCCTTAAACTGATGGCACCAGTAATAAGCAGGATAGGAGTCAAAAGGACTACATATCTGCTGATGAATCATCAAAAATGGGAAGACAACGGTTAAACATTTTTAGGTTCAGCAGTCCTAGACAGTGGTGCTTCTGAAACTATTTGTAGGACTAAACCATTCCTGTACAACAAAAAAGAATAAATAAAAGAAAGACAGAGAACTTACAAGTTCAGTGATGAAAAAAAAACAAAATCTACCATATATCATTTCCAGCATTGACATCAGTATTATCTCGGACATTCTGTTTTAATTAAGCAAAGATGCCATGTAAAGAGCCAAGACATGTCTTTTGAAAATGATGGCATCACAATGCTTGGATAAAATTTTCCACTGTGATGTACTTTGTCTGGTCACTATCACATTCCTGTTACCAGACTTCCACTGGGTCAAGGTAAGTTTAATCAAATAGTTTTCAATAAAGAAATTACTACTAAAAACAGATAAAAAAAAATTTGAACTGCAACAAAATTACATAGACAATTCAGTTATCCAAGTAGTAAAAAGCTGTGTGATCTAGTTAAGAATGCTGGAATAAAAGACCCTAAATTCATAAAAATTTTACAAGAACTTCCTAATTCATGTGAAATATGCATCTGATACAAAAAGGCTGGACAAGTAGTTGGGTTCTCATTAAGATTATATTTTAATGAAAGCATTGCCATGGACATAAAAAAATTAATGGAAAAGAAATATTGCATCTAATTGATCCTGGTACAAGATACAGTGTTGGAGCCAGGATTCCTAGTTAGAACAGCTCTGACATTCTTAGTGCTATATTCACATACTGGATAGCATATTTTGGCATTCCAGGGTCTACCCTTATTGACAATGGCAGAGGGTTCAATAACCAATCATTTAGGGACATGGTACAGAACTTGAATATTGTAGTACGCACTACTGCTGCTGAAAGCCCATGGGTCAATTGTTTGAATGAACTACACAATGGGATACTGGGAGAAATGGTGAAGAATTCCATTGAAGACACAAGTTGTAGTTTTGATGTAGCACTTGCATGGGCCATAAGTGCTGAAAATACATTTCTCAGTGTCCATGGTTATAGTCCTAACCAATTTGTTTTTGGCAGGAATCCCAACTTGCCTTCGTTTTCAAATGACAAACTTACAGCATTAGAATTTATTTTCACCAGTGAAGTTGTTGCAAATAACCTCAGTGTAATGCATGCTGCCAGGAAACATTTTGTAGCATGTCAGTCTTCAGGAAAACTAAGACATTCACTTTGTCACCATGTTCAAATAAATATAGTGCAGTCATACAAAAATGGTGATACTGTCCTCTATAAAAGAAAAATATGTGATAGATGGTTTGGTCTAGGAACTGTCATAGGGTGGGAGCATAAGCAGGTTAAACATGGTGGTACTTATGTGAGAGTACATCTATCCCATTTAGTCCCCTACCCTGTAGCATATCAAAGTACTGAAGATGGCACAATAATGTAACAGACGCCCAACACCTTACAAAAAGCACCTGATAAAACTCCCAAAAAATTAATTTTTGAAGAGGGCACTATGGATGAAGAAAGCCCAAATGAAAATATTGAGCAACGTCAAACTGTGACAGATTGGAGCAGACCACACAAGAAAAACTCCATTCTTAAGAAAATTGAGCTCCTGAAACCAGGAAAAACTATTAAATGAAAGCTTGCCAATGATGATGATTCAGAATGGAGAAAACTGAATGTCTTAAGTAGTGCAAGCAAAGCAACAGGCAGAAACAAACACTTAATGAATGTACTTGGGGAACAAGGTGAACTCTTTCGGCTGGACTTTGAGCATGGAGTATCAGAATGGAAAGTAAGTGAGGTCAAGCAAACAAGTGATGAAAACACTTCTTGCAATGAGGAAAATATATTGATTTCCTCCTTAAATGATGATCTGGAAAAAGCAAGAAAGAAGAAGCTCCAAAGTTGGGTTGAAAATAAAGCTTATATGTAAGCTTATGGATAAAGCTTATGGATATCTTGGGTTGACTTTGGTCAACCCAAGATATCCATAAGATGGGTTTATACCTATAAAAGTTCTAATGGTAAACAGATTTGTAAATCTAGATCTGTAGCTCGATGCTTCCAAAACAAAGATGATTGCAATATATGAAATGATTATCCCACTTGCTCTAAAGAAGGTCTATGCATAGCACTGGGAATAATGTCATCTAACAATGCGTAAATCCATGGACATAAAAACTGTTTCTACAGAGTAAACAGCTGGACTAATTGGCATATTTGGATCCTCTAAAAGAGGCCAATGTTCCTCCAGGTTATATTTGGAGGCTCTCTAAATGTGTATATGGTCTGACTGACCCTGGTACCTGACACTCAAGGATGAATTAATTAAATTAGGAACTGGAGTTTCAAAATCTGACAAGGCAATATTTACATGGCATTTTGAAAACAAACTGCAGGGTATAATTGTTGCCTATGTTGATGATTTCTGCTTTGCAGAAACAGAAATATTTAAGACTAGAGTTATAGTAAAAATTTGTCATCTATTTGAAGTCAAATCTGAAGAAGTTGCCAAATTTCAATATATAGGATAAAACATAAAGAAAAATGGAGATAATATCAAACTAGGACAGAATAAATATGTAAAAAAAAAGTTAAAATATATCCCAGTAGAAGTAGGCAGAAATTTGAAAGACACTATATCCAAAACAGAAGTAACAGAGACATGGTAGCTGATTGGTCAACTTAATCGGCTTGCCATTCAGACCATGCCTGATCTAAGTTGTGACGTTGGTGCATTAAATTTGGTATTAAAAAAATGTAGACTGTATAAAACACACAGAGTAGTCAAGAAAGCAAAAAAAGAAAAATCCCAGATAGACATTTCAGATTTAGGAAACCTAGAACACTTAAGAATTATTGCCTATAGTGATGCCTCTTTTGTCAATTTAATTAATGGTGGATCACAAGGAGGGTATATGCTTTTTTTGGTAGGAAGTACCAATAGATATATGCTCATTGCTTGGTAATCAAAATGTATTAAAAGAGTCAACAAAAATACTCTAGCAACTGAAACGTTAGCCATGGTTGATGCAGCAGCAGCATGTCTTTTTTATAGGAAATTTTTATTAGAAATGTTGCAACTTGAAGATAATAATGAAAATATATAAATTATATGTAAAACTGACAATTCCTGTCTCTGTGATGTGGTACATTCATCAACACAAACTTTGGATAAGAGACTTTGCACAGAAATGGCTATTTTGAGAGAAATGAGAGACAGAAAAGAAATTGCTGAAATCTCTTGGACACCAACTGATGTACGAATTGCAGACTCACTGACAAAGAAAGGAGTATCATCATTTCAGATTCTTGGGTTCATATCAGAACCTAAGGAATCCTCTTGTATATTTATTGCAGATTAATAAATATATGTATATATATATATATATATATATATATATATATATATATATATATATATATATATATATATATATACACACCTGATGCTGAAAAAGAAAACAGAAAGAACTGTTAATCTTCATATGTAGCTTCCCCTTGACAACTCTTCAACTGGAAAAGGGGCGACTTACCCAGAAAGGATTGCGTAGCCATTTTAGATAGGGTACACACATGGAGAATGAAGGAGTCTGAATAAAATTTTCTCTTTCCATGATGTGCCCGAGTTCTTTTAATTTAAATGTAGTGTCTATCACTCATGGAATCTCATAACTGGATTATAGTTCGTGTTGATATTTGAATTACTTATATGTTACTTCTTGGAAGTTAACACTGCAACTTAGACTATTATGTGTATCATGTCCTGGGTATGACGATAGACTACATCTGGCAGCAAGGCCCCTGATTGGGAGATCGGTGGTTTTGAGGAGCATGGAACAACTTCTTAATTGCTGTTGTTCTCAGCTCATCCTGATCCAGGGTGGTAGCAGCTGTTAGGGTCCTAGCTATGGACAATTAGTGAACCCCTAAGCAAAAATCAACAGTACATTTTTATAATAAAATGACCAACAATAAATTTTTATCGCAAAATGAAAATCTATACAACACTAAAAAAATATAAAAGTACATTTTTATAGTAAAATTACCAACAATATATTTTATGATCTACTAACTATATATCTAAAAAAAAATACTTTTACCCTGAAGGTAGAAAATTATGTGCAAAATATCTGTAGTCGAAAGCAAAAAATTACATATGAAATATTTAGATTTCAGCATTAAAGAACCAATAAAAATTGATATCAATAAAACATTTAAAGCAAAATGACCAACAATACATTTTATCTGCAGTTGAAGGCATACAATTGTGTTCAAAATTTCAGCATGAAATAACCCATAGAGGTTTATATGCTGCTAAACAAAATCAACCAACCAATTATGTATATCAAAAAGACTCCTGATGTGTAACAATGTTCATTATGAAGTACAATAAGGCAGGAATATTCAATGAATTCAAGTTTATTCTGTCTTTAACTTACCATTAATAACTGATTGTTAGAGTAAATCATTGGCACAATGATAAAAAGTAAGTTCATTTTTTGAGAAATAATAAAAAAAAAAAAATCCATCAAGCTGTAAATTCAGAAAAAATATGCATAATACAATTTTCTAAAAATTGGGGCCTAACTTCACCAAACGTATTTGTATTTTCCACTGACATGAAGTGGAAAGTTAATATTGAATTAACTGCTAAGTCTACAGCTAGGAAAATTTGTTCTAGACAATTTTTCTTGCCAAAATCTATCTTACACTTTGTAAGTCTAGCATTCAGTCATACATTAAATATTGCTGCCACATCTGGTCTGGTGCTTCTGCTATATATTTAGAGATTCTTGATAAGATACAAAGAAGAATTTGCAATAATATTGGTCCTGTCCTGGCATCTTGGCTTCAGTGACTTTCCCACTGCCATAATATGGCTTCACTGTGCCTTTTCTATAAATAATTTCATAGTAATTATTCTGATGAACTTCCCTCTATGGTACCTAGACTCTATTATATATTGGTGCACCTCCAAAACTAGTGATGACTAGAGATTGGCAGCTGATCTTTCATCATCACTGATTGGAGCCCAAACTACCACTAGTCATGTTGAATGGATGTCTGCTTGGGGAGTCTCCATGCCTTCAGCATCTATTGAGCATTAAACTTACCCCAGAACTTAAGTGCAACTTGTACATATCACCCATCACAAAGGATGCAAGAAAAATGATCAGTTCCCTGTACCTCTCCAGTAAGTACCTGACTCCTTATGCTATTCTCTACTGTTAAAAGAGCTAGATCAGGCCTAAAATGGAGTACTGCTGTTATATTTGGGCAGGAGCTGGCTTGTCCTCACTTTCCAGTCTCAATAGAGTCCAAAAGCACCTCCATGTCTGTGTGGGTGAAAAATTATTTTCCACCCAGCAACAACACACTCACAGACAAGATGTTGCAAGCCTCACATTGCTCTATTGCTACTTCCATGGAAAGTGCTCAGGCACACTACAATCATTAGTTCCACCAGTTCTAACCTACATGGCTAAGACCTGCCAAACCTTGCATATAGTAGTGACCCACCATCATTCCCTCCATATTCCTTTGGTGAGATTAAGTTTCACTCAAAGAGCTTCTTCCTGCAAACCACTGCTCTGTGGAATTGACTCCCTAGAGGAATTTTCCCTGATCACTACAATCTTAATCTGTTCAAGTCCCCACCTATCTGCATAAAATGTGCATCTTACTTTGCAACACTCTACCTTGAGTGTCCCCCAGGATTGTACAGGGTGAATGTGAGTGTAAAAAAATGATTTAAAAAAATCAGAATATTTTTTGTGTTGTTCTTATAGAGATTAATTTGCTCATTTCAAAAACAGAAAATCATATAAAAAAGGCAACTTATGCTTTCTTAGAAACGTACTACCTAAACACAAGGCAAGCAACTTGCTCAATGTTTAAAACCTAAATACAAGGCATGTATCACCTTAACTCTTTCCAAAAACAGGTGACTATTGGCAAGTGGTAATAATAACACTTTTCATTTTTATTTTAATATATAGCCAGATATTTAATTTTTATATACAGCTGTAAGTGTCAAATGATTTATTTTTAATGAGTTTTTTTTATTATGCACAAAATCATTATTCACTCTTTAGAACTTTTATTGTAAATGCAGAATTACATTCACCTATTTTACTTCACCATAAACATTTTGGAGCACATAAATCATTAATTTTTATTCCTTTTAAAATTCACATTATTTGCAATTAAAATACTATAAATATATAAAATACCATACTTATAAAGTGAACTAAAAATATTTTAACATTAACAATATTGGTATTTTATATATGAACATTGTTTTGGTTTATAATCATAATTTAATCCTTTATAATAATATATATTTCATTTCATAGTCATTAGGAGATGAGTATGTCTAACCAGTAGGCACCAGTTAGAATTCCAACCATGAGACTTGGGTTTCAATCTCATCATGGTCAATTTATTAATTTATCAAGGAGGTGACTTCTGGGGAGATGATCCCAGTATGCAGCACCATTGGAAAGTGTCTGTAAACCATACCACAGAATGACCCAAGCCTTGTGATTGTAATTGAGTCGACAGAACTGTTTGGAAGCTGTCAATGGTTGTGTACTAACATAAGGTCCCAAGTCATTATAACCATAGCTGTAGTAATGGTTGGTTAGTGCTACCATTAATTAGCATATGTGTATGAGTAGTGTTACAAATTCACAACTTATAAATGTATGAACTCCAGGTTTAAAAAGAAAAAAAGAAAAAGGTGGCTTTGCTCATATAGGAAAACACAAATAGGTACCAACAAACAACAAACACAAAATTAATATATGTAAATAAATTTTATATAAGAAAAATACAAAATATGGGAAATGTATGGAGCGACAGATGTACAATTAATAAAAGAACACTTAAGTGGTATGAATGCCAATTCAAACATTTGTCTTTCAGGAATTTGGAGTTTGAATGTTTATAATGACAATGTTCTAATGCTGTAGAATATTCACAAAAGCTGATTGTTCTTTCTTCCACTATTTAAAATATAAGATTCTGGAATAATGTTTGTGTTCCATTTCCTCTTGGTTACTTGGTTTACATCTGAGATAAAAGTAAGATGTTTTCTTTGAATCTATTTGAGCACAATATTCCTTTATTCTTTAGCCATTAAATATTTAAACAGATGACCCAAGATCTCCGGGATGAAATGTCCTTATGCCCTACACAACAAGTAATGGAATGTGGACTTGTGGGTGCATTTCTCATCCCTTATCATGAAGGTATGGTTTTCTCATGAACTGTTGGCATTGGAGGTCATCAGCAAACTAAAATAAAAAATATTAAAACCAAAATCCCACTTGGTGATGTATATCACGTGAGTATAGGTGTCTAATGCTTAGTGACTTTCTTAGGAGGTCATTCTGTTTGTTGTCAAGCAACTCCAAATTCCTTTCCTGCCATCTCTTAGCCAAAACACGACTCAGTCCATATAGGTACTAAACCAAAAAAAAGAGGAGAAGACAGCACATATATTAAATTTATTGTATGTCTGATTTAGCAGTTAACATTGAGGGCCATGTCACAATACACATTATGTATATGCTCGCTATGTAAGGTAGAGGCAGTGGTACTTGTCTTTCTCATACTGCTGGCATCTCAGTTGCATTTCTGTCTTTGAGTAGAGTGCAACTCAGTTGTGTCTCTGTCTGAAGACAGAGTGCAATTAAAAAAATATTGAGAGGTGCCCAGTCCCAAGGAACAGCTGTCTGTACCAGTGTCCCCTCATTGCACTAAAGATGGGGATAGGTAGTAATACTGATGCCAGCACAACCAAGAGTTGTCAGGGCTGAGCAATTTTTGTCCCTGGCCCAGCTGCACATGCTCAGGTTCCCCATGTTTGATTGACCTTGTGTCACAACATGGGAGATGAGTAAATACCATGGCACTTGGAGTGTAAAACCAATACTGACTGTATGCAACTGCAATCCCTACTTGTAATATCATAACACTGGCCTTGTTCAAAATGGTGACCACATAAGATTATGTGCTCTCTCCCAGAAACTGTAACTAAAGTATGTCTCAGTGTAGTTGCAGTATAAACCATAGGTCAGATCTGTGGGTGTTGAACAAACTCAAAAGGTGCCTGGGCAGATGCTTGCAACAAGGATTAGCTAGCCACCTTAGCTGACAAGTGTACTTGTAAATGAGCAGCCAGCCATACTCTTACCAGTCAACTCTATCTCTAAGTCCTAGCCAAACCCTACCATCAGGCATATGTGTTTTTTAATAAGCAGAGCATGATATGATAGGAAATATAGTAATAACTATATTTGGATGTAAAATAATTAAACATTATCTTCTGCTAATCTGATGGGTTATCTGCTAATCTGATATGATGGATCATCTGCTAATCCGATGGTATGATGGATCATTTTCTAATCTGATGGTATGATGGATCGTTTTCTAATCTGATGGTATGATGGAACATCTACTAATCTGATGGTATGATGGATCAATGGTCTGATGGTTCATCTACTAATCTGATCATGTGTTAGATCATCTACTAATCTGATGGTATGATGAATCATCTGCTTATCTTATGGATAATCTGCTAATCTGATGGTATGATGGATCATCTACTAATCTGATGTATGATGGATCATCTGCTAATCTAATGATATGATGGATCATCTGCTAATGTAATGGTTTGAAGTCATAAACAGATAAATGCAATGGATCCAACTATTTGGATTTGGCTTGACTGTAAAAGGCTAAAAGTGAAAAAAGAAATTCATCACTGTTCATGTTTGTTACAATCAAACACTTAGTAATCACTTAGTAAAAAGTAATGAATCATTGGTTAATACACATTTGATTTTAATACTAATGCTACTACTGAATTTAATCTTTTTCTCTAAGATTGGAAAACAGTAAAAATATCAATCATATTACTATAGTAGCCAGTGTTAAGGAACTGATTCCCAAGAGGATGCTTCCCCAACCACTATAACCTTAACCTCAAGGGTAAACCATTATCTATCCCCCACATCCTCATAATCTGTACTCTTACATCCCTGCTCTTATATTCATACAACAATCTCATTTAGTAGCTCTCTACCTTGAATAGCTCTTGGGCTTTGTACTGGGTGGACATTTAGTAAAAAAACTTTCTACAGTCAGTAAGTAGGAAATGACAGAATAATGCCTCAGAAACCGAGTGAACTGACTGATATTTCGCTTGTGAAATTTGTTTATTAACAATTACTATGAATTCCTAAACAAATTGGGCTGCATTTATGTTAGAAAAGTAGAACAAAATAACTAAGCAGTGATTAACATATATATAGTTGCAATATTAATCAGCAAGTGACTGTTTAAAGAAGCTCATTAACCAAACACATAGAGCATTTCACAAACACTTTTACTGAGATTAAAGCCACTTGTTAGACACAGATGTATTTTCCCAATTACAACATGGCTATAACATGAACTTAAATGCTTAAATGTCTGTTGTAATGATTGCAACTCACTTAATAAAACCACAAACAGAGAGAGAATGGTGTTGGGAGGAGTTTACAAGCAGAATGACTTGCACAAACTTCAAATCATCACAAATTCAAAATAGTTATTAAAAAAAATGAAGGACGTTTATTTTTTAATCCTTTCCTATAAGTTATTTCTGAATTTTACCTGCTATAACCTGAGTAGATTCCTGATCAGAATATATATGCTATAGATGGGCTAGTTTCGTGCTGAAAAATTGAATTTATATTTGAGTGATTCATGTCTAAAAATTAAAGGGTTGGTGTGTTTCAATATTGTCCTTTTATCAACCCCCACCCACTCCACAGCATGGTACTTATTTGGTATGGTTCACTTATTATCTTTCAAATAATTTTCTCTGGTCCACCATGATTTTGTTCCAGGAATCATGCCAGAGAGAAAAAACATCCATTCACACATTTATTTGAACTGGCATGATTATTTTGTAAGTTAAAAAATTCCCAACAACTTGACTGATTGGCTAATTCATTTTCTACAGCTTATTAACTCTTTGCAGATTATTTAAAGCCAGAAAATATTTTTAGATTGCAAGAATTATTTTTCAGAAACTGTTATGTGATATCTGTCCTCCTGTATGGCAGTGAGTGCTGGACAATCTTCTCAATGATGAAGAAGTGACTCAAAACAACAAAAACTTGGTTCTACAGAAGGATGTTGAGGATACCATGGACCGAACATGTAAGCAATGACAAAGTTTTAGAGAAAATGGAAACAAAAAGGACACTTATACTTAACATCAAGAAGATACAGTTGAGGTTTCTAGAGCATATAATAAGGAAAGAGGGCTTGGAAAATCTGATACTCACAGGACAGATTGAAGGCAAGAAAGACAGAAGAAAACAATATATAACATAATTAGTGAGCTTGAGTAAATGGATGGTGGAACAGTGTTTAGGAGAAATAACAGAAAGACAAAATTTATTAAGAGCTACAAAAGATAGGAAGTTGTGAAGAGCCATGATTGCTTACATCCTAAGGGAACATGGCACATGATTTTAGAATGGTTTTAGTGATACAAGTCTTACTAATTAACACATAGCTGGATTCATACAAAAGAAAGATGGATTTATACAAAAGAAAGAGGACTTGGAGAATTTGACACTCACAAAATATATCAAAGGAGCAAAGGGAAACTAAATTGGCTAACAATGTTGGACTCGGAGCAATAATAAAAAGACAAACATTGCTATGTGCTTGGAAGTTGTCGAGAGCCATGATTGCCAACATCCAAAAGGGCCATCTCACATAAAAGAAGACAACTTTGGCTATTCAGGAAGGTCAGAGATCCCTGTATTCAAAGGAAGCAAAAGTTTTCATGTTACATATCAAGTAAATAATGTTTGTTACGTCAGATTTTTCAAGAATTAAAAAAATTCTTACATCAGATGAAGAAGGTAAATTCAAGTGCTAGATTGTTTTGGATAATACTGAATAAATATTTAGTAAAAAAAACATCAAGTACATTAGTGTCTGAGATTAGTTTCTAATGAGCTAAAGTTAATTTAACAGAAATTCCGTGTCTTATACATAAAAATTTAGTTTTAATATTCAAATAACTGAGTGTAATTCTAAACAAAAAGATTTGAATGATTTTACATCTATCAAGATGATTAATGAAAACGCATAAGCTTATCTTCAATTATCTTTCAGTTAATCTGAATGGAAATAAATAAAAATAATATTTTCTTAAAGAAAGCCGTCTAAACTTTTTAATTTATTATTGTTGTGTTGTATTTTTCTTTTACACAATTTATGTGAAACCTTTCTGAAATTAAAAAAAGAAATGAATTAAATAGAAAATACAAAATGAATGACAGCAGTGAAAACAGATTCCGATAAGAATAATTAATTTTTTTAAAAAGTGACTGCTTCACTTCATGACATGTTAATTAAGTATATGATTCTTTTCTTAAAATGTTTTACATACAGAAGTAATTCAAATAAGACCAATGAGAATTGATAAATTGCAAAAACAAGCTTATAAAGTCAATGACATACGATAAATGTTGTTCTTCTCCAGAATTTGTACATTTGAATTGTTTTATGACAGCAAAATTATACAAATAGAGATAGAAAGCTGATTGCAATTTTTTTTTTAATATAATGACTAATTGAAGTTAATTTTTCTCATTATTCATCATTCATTTTAAGAAGCACCAAAGATTTTGTGATTATTTTTAGTATAAACTTTGTGGTTCGAGTATTCATTTCTTTTAATAAATTTGGTGATATCACCATGTTTTCTCTTTCTGTGTATGAGTATTTTTCTTGTATGTACTATTTCCCTTCAGGACTTGGAAGATCAGGGCTCTACAATTTCCTGTCATTGCTATCCTCTAACTTTACAAGTGCCAGACCAGGCCTAAAATGGAGTACTGTTGCCGCATATGCCCAGTCTTCACTCTCCACTCTTGATATAGAGTCCAAAAGCGTATCTGCATCATTGTGGGTGACAAATTATTTTCTGCCCTACAACCCCTTCTTCCCAGACAAAATGTTGCAAGCCTCTTGCTGCTCAATTGCTATTTCCATAGAAAGTGTTCTATATTCCTCAGTTCACCAGTTCTAACCTTCATGGTTAAGACCTGCCATATTACACCCATTATAGAAAACCACCCATATTCTCTCTCTGTATTTGATTGGTGAGAAGTCAGTTTCACTTGAGCAGCTTCTTCCCATGAACCACTGCTTTGTGGAACCATCTCCAAAAAAGGATGCTTCCCTGATCACTAAAATTACTGTTCAAATCTAAATGTTATCTCCCACACATATCCACATAAACTGTGCCTCTTTCTCTTTAACCCTCTACTTCGAATGGCTCTCGGGCCTTGTACAGGGTGAAAATCATTGTAAAAAAAAATAGTACCTCTAAGTAAGGCTGGTTTTTGCTATCACTTCTAATATCTGTTCTGCTAACCATTTATACAAGCTTGTAAAGTCGATTAAGAATTGCTTTCCTCTGTCTCTCTTGCCTTCAATATATCATGTGAATGTTAAATTCTGGAAGTCCTTTTTCCATAGAAAGTTCCTTAGGAATTTCAATTGTCTCTTTCTGATTCTAAGCATAAAGAGTCTTTTTGTTTCCATTTTCTCTAAAACTGTCATTACTCACATATTCAGTTCATGGTATTTCAAAATAGAAAAAGAATAAGAACATGAGAATTAATTGTATAAATTAATTTTAATGATTGACAGTGGTGATTCTACAGGGGGGCCAGAAGGGACCAATGCCCTTTCCCACCGAATTTTGGCTGTACCCCCAACATTTCTAAGTTTTGTAGAGATAAAATCAGAGCAGGCAAATTACACTATTCTGCTAGTATTGATGTTAGTATTAATCCTTTGATTTTGTTTTGAAGTTAACCTTTCTTGCAGTCCAACAGGTTGAGCGTGGAAAAGAGAGCAAGAATAGATTAGAACTCCACTACTATGAATGAAAAATTATTCCGTTTAATTTAGTGAGGTAACATAATTATACTAAAACTCATTCCAAAGTTGTGTATACGATAGTGGTGTAGTATGAAAATAAAGATGCTGTTTGAATCCCCCCACCTTTTATGTAGAAAAATCTCGGCCCCCTAAGTTACAAATAATCCTTCTTAGACAAGAAATCAGAAATTGTCTGAAGTTCATTTTGCAAGCTTCAACTATATTTTTTCTACTTTTCTTCCAAAATGAATTTCTGACAATTTTCTGAGAAGGAATATTCGTAACTTGAAAA